>OMLP01013601.1:0-10656 GCA_900302685.1 Spondyliosoma cantharus
AGCTGTGGAGGCGAAGCGGCAACATCTGCAGCCGCGGCGGGGGCACAGCTGGAGGGCAAGGACGAGCAGCCGGTGAGTCCCACCTGTCAATTAACGTGGTTTGACCGTTTATTATAGTATTGATCTTCAACTTATCGATAAGGGGATCACATGTTGATGGATGTTAGGACACTTTTCAGGTAAGTTTTCAGGTAATTTTAGCAGCAAATGGATATAAAGATAGATTTATTACAGGGAAACGTAACAAACATTTAATTTAAAGTGAAAATTCTTGAAATTTTAATAATATAATGGCATAACTAGATACCTACATACATGTATTGATTATTTTCTCTATCAATCACAGTAAAACAGTTAAAATGTCAATCACAGATGAAGAAAGCTTAAAGTGATGTTTTTTTAAAATCAGCAAGCAAAAACACAACATTTTCACATTAAAATGATATAAACGACAGAAAACAGCTAAATTAACCTCACGTGAGAAGCTGGAAACTGAAAACTTTTGGCATTTGGGCTCGACAATCAACTTATATTGATGTAAGGAAATGATTCATCACTTCAGCTCTAATAAAGACACATGTTGATCCTATACTGAGCATTAAAGGCCCAATTATTCACTTATCTGTATAAGTGTTTATGTAATGGAATACTTTGAGTAACAGAAGAAAAACAATTATTTTATGTGCTTCTCAGTAATAAAATTATTAGTTTCCTCTCTAAATATCTTCCATTAAGACAAGTCCATCTGTTCAGCCCAGTGTCAGGCAATGCAGTGATGGAATGTAACTAATTACATCTTCTCAAGTACTCTACTTAAGTACAGTTTCAAGGTTATCTAAATCCTCTGCTACTTTATACTCACTACAGTTACTTGGTAACTTAGTTACTAGTTACTTTGCAGATTAAATTCTGCATCATGGCCAATGTGGTGCTTTTTTAAAATTAACTTATTTTATCTGCAATCAAATAGCGATAAATCAGATACAATAATCAGTAAACCTATATACAGTAAATACATGTAAATATATGTTTCATTTGCTTTTACTTTGCCAAAAAAATACTCATCAGTGTGACTTCTGGGTACTTTTAATGACCCTGATAAAAAGTCTCAATTAACTTTTAACATTTGTGACCCAGTTCAAGTTGTAGGTAGGCAAAGAAACATTTAACTAGCGCAAGACAAAGGAGAGAATCCTGGAAGAAATACATTTCAGCAAATAAACCACCCTTTCATTGAGGCCGTGTTGGGCTGAGTAGGTGGTGGAGGAAGGTCAGCGGAGACAGCTTGTTAGGGGAGATTTAGAGGATTGTTCTGAAGTGGAGGAGGAAGTGCAGTGTATAAAAAGGTTATGAAATACAATATTAGGATAATCTAAGCAACTAAATCGGCCTCGAGATGATAGAAAGTCAGGAGAGATTAACAACAAGCTCTGACTCATCTCAAAGTCCATATCTGCATATACAGTATACATAATGGATGGTTAGTCATCCTCCACTAACCAGCATCCTGGGGGAAACCCTGCGAGAGCTGTCACTCACATGTGACAAGGGAGGCGGCGTCCAGCACATCTCAGCAGGAAAACAAAATGAGTTTGCAGGATGCGTGTAGAGAATGGATGGAAAGAGGCCCATGTAGTGCTGAGAGGATGAGTGAATACTGAACTAACAACTCCTGTATAAATACAGTTAATGCTGAGCTAAGCTTGAGCTACGCTAACCCATCCCTGCACTACAAACTGTGTTTAATCCCATGGTAAATGATACTTAGTGGAGAGGATGGTAAGAATAAATAAAGGTGCAGTAGTAAACGTGTAAATGTCAACAAAATGTCATGCGATGAACCAGCATGCACAATACTAATGATCTGTTTTAGCAGAAAAGGATCCAAATGTCAGACACGATGCTGGCAGGTTTGAAAAAGCAAAAGCAAGCTTCAATGATGTGAAGCTGAAATCCAGACAACAAAAACTGGAAGGCGATTAAAACAGAAGAGACAGACAGAGAAGTACAAAAGCTTAACTGAGAACAAACCGTAATGACACAGAGAACGAAAGCAGGAACACCGATGCGACACGAGGAAAGACAGACCGGGGAAGAGCCATTGACAACATGACAGCTGAAACAGGGAAACACACTAAGCAGGTCCACACACTCGGGTATTTTTGGAACAGGGATTTAGTAAAAAATATCTCAGTCCAGAGGAGCGTTTCAGCAACATTCAGAAATACTGAATACTGCACACTGGGCACGTGTTGTAAACAGGAAGCAGATTATTTACTCTGATAGGTTCGTTAGCTACGGAAAAGACTACAGAGCGGTGGGGAAACGTGACTTCTCTTCACAGAATCTTCTTTGATAAAACAGCAGCTGTTTTTGTCTCTCTTCTATTATTATATTTCAATGTTTGTTTGCATCTCCTTCAATATAAACCATGTAGCATCCCTTCCGTCAGTGGATATGTGTTAATGATGCTACGAACACTGATGGTTGTGTGCCTCTTCTTCAGTGTTTCCAAAAATCTCAGCTTCTGTCCGTCCAGATGTAAAGTACAAAAATGGCATTTCTGAATATCTTCACCCAGGAGGACTTTTCTGAAACCTTTTCCTTTACTGTAGTGTAGTGTAATGTCATTTTCAGGCGCCGTGAGGGAAAAAAACAATAGAAAAATCTATATTTTCAGACAAATCCATAGTCGCATAACTATCCAATTATCTCTAATTTAACAACTACCATTTACGTGTCCATTAAAGGGACAAAATGCATAGAAAAGGCTTTGTTTTTAGACATACAGGTGTAAGTACGGACAAAATAATGAATGAAACACAGGTGAACACTGACAACAGGCAGGAAAAAGACAAAGACAGGACGTGTTAAACAAAACTCGACACACAAGGAGAGTCTCTTTCAACATGAGACCGGAAACACCTAAAGTAAAACCGAGGACCATAGCATCTGAAGGAGATAAATGGGATTCAGCTATTATTTATTTTCTCATTTACACCTGTGAAAAACAACTGTGTGACCATGTGAAGAGTCTGTAGCTGCACGACTTGTGGAGCAAAGATGAAACGTCTCCAAGGAGTTTTTTTAACGAGTGTTTAAAAGGCTTCAAACTGCAGCCACACGGCACCACCTTTTTTTTTTTTTATGAGTGCAACTGGCAAATATCCAAGCTCATGCCAGAGTGGAGGTGGTACAGTCGTGTCTACGGGCAGTGTTCTGGAGAGGCCCAGCCAGCTGCTGTAAATGATTAGGTTCTTTATCAGAAGTGATTTATGGAGATGGAGATCTGCTGGCCTGAGATTCCCTCCAGGAAACAGCTGAGCTAGAGGAACTGACCTGGACAAGCACATGATCGTGGAATAGATATTCATTGAGCAGACTCCAGCTTTTGTCTTTAAACAAATGATACTGTAGAGGCTAATGCTGTTTAGGAAAGATTCTCTGCCTGGAGCCATCTTTGTTTCCTCTGGGACATCAGAGGCTGTGTGTGTCTACCTGTACTGACCTGCATGGGTCACATTTCAGGCATTATGGAGACGGAGGCTGCAGGATTTTGCAGCAAAGCATGAAGTCTTCTCTGTGACTCATGCGCTCGGCTCCCTCTGCATACCAAGCGTCCCTGTGAATGATGTGAAACAGCATCAGACATTAAAGACCTACAGGTCATTATTTCACGGATTGGATAGGGGTTATTGAACAGTGTGATCTGTGTGTAAGGCCTGTATTGATTGGTGGTCTGTGTAATAGCTATTGAAGTTGTGTCACACATCAGCTGACTCAGGGGAAACGCGCCATGTGCTTTAAGGCTAATAGCAAATGTGTTTTTTTACACAAGATAAATAGCTGCGAGACTTGATGGTAGCTATTTGTCTTTCTGTGTGTGTGTGTGTGTGTGTGTGTGTGTTCCTTGACACAGATGTTAGCAGTATTAGCTCTTGTTTGTTCAGTCACCTGAACAGAAAAGAAGAATGTTTTTGTAATTTCTCATCATCTCACAGACGTAAGAATTCAGCAGGGCTGCAACTGACAGTTATTTTCATTGTTGATAATCCCATTTTTTCAATTAATCAATTAGTTTTTGTTCTATAAGATGTCATTACATGTTGAAAAGTGACACGCTGACGTCCTGAAATGTCTTTTTCCCAACTCAAAGATATTCACTTTAGAAGAGGAAAGAAATCAGAAAGTATTCACGCTGAAGAAGTGAAATGCTCATCATAATTTCCCAGAGGTCATTGTGACGTCTTCAGATTTCTTCTTTTGTCCAACGAACAGTTGACAAACCAAAAGACTTTTCATTTAAGAAAAGCAGCAAATCCTCGCTTTTAAGAAGCTTGAACGAGACAATGTTTGACTTAATTGGTTGAATAATGACTGAAATGATTAACTGATAATCAAAATAGTTGGCAGCTGTTCTTTTTTGATCGATTAATTGTTGTTGCAGCGGAGAAAAACAGTATAATTTAGTCTTTGAAGCATGTAAACAAATTATTTTTTGAATTAGTTTCTATGACTGATGAAGCTTGAAGCTGTTGCTGCCGTCTGCTCTCTATTATATGGTCTCATTATTCTCAGTTCCCTTCAGATCAGGTCTTTCTATTTTGAAAATTAATTCATGCATGTCGGGTTTGGACTTCATTCACTGAAGAAAAAAGCACAATATCTGCAGTGTCATTCTATTTTCTGACGCAGACAGAATCCAGATTCGAGTCCCAAGTTTCAGGTCTGTGTTTTGTGACTGACCTTAAATCTGTCTGTGACCTTATGAGACTTGTCTCCCGTCCTTACGTCTTACACTTCAGTCCAACCTGTCAGTCAGGCTTACTCCCCTGTAGAAGGATTAAAGTCGAGCCAACCAGCACGGTTCCTCCTCTTCCTCCCTCCTCCTCACCTGTAGCTCCTTCTCTCTGTCGGCGGCAGCGCACTCGCTCCTTCCTGACTGCAGCTGTTTTTCTTGGGAGATACTTTTTTAATCTTACAGAAGTTTGTTTTTCTGCCAATCTGGAATCACCCCGGAGGTATCCTCAGTTTTCTCCCCCTTCGCTCGGACATAGATGTTCTGTTTTAACAAATCTTCACGCCCCTCTGATCGCCTTCTACCTCCACCTCAACTCGCGTGCATCGTCACCCTGCGTCCTGCTCGAATCCTGGATCTCTTCTTAAGAGAGGCCTCGGTGGCAGAGTCCCGTCTAGTGATTCGAGAGTTGCTTCGCTGTGCCTCTTGTGATGACTCTGGCTCCTTCGCCTCCACATGTGGACGGCTGCTGTCGGTGAGCATCACCACCCTGTGTTTGATCCCTGTCTAGATAATGTGCACGGTGCTCTGAAGATGGATGCGAGCGGCTCCGTGTCTGCGTCTCGTCCTTTGCACTTCATGGAAAATGTATTAGGTGACACGTGACTGCATCCAAACACAAAGTTACTTATGACTCTTAAGATTTTTGCTTTTGGTTTTATTTTCATTGAGAATTATGCTAAAGATATTCAAAGTAACAGGAGATGTTTGCCACATATACACAGTGGTGGAAAGTTGCTAAGAACATGTATTCAAGTACTGTTCATAGGTAGTTTTGAGGTATTTGTTCTTCACTAGAGTATTTACATTTTCTGCTACTCTATACTTCTACTCCACTACAGATTAATCATTATTATGAATGTGCTGAAATGACAACTTTGTTTTCAGAGACTCTGATGCAGAAAAAGATAATTGGGGTCATTTATGATTATTAAATTCCCAGTGAAGTGTAATTGTTCAGTGCACTGATGTCATTTTTGACAATGAAGCTTATTGTTAAACAGTTAAATATCCTCCTTCCGTTACATAACTTTGTCGCAACTGTGTAATTACAACATTTGAGGGGTCATTGTTAGAAACGTTTGTACATTATGATGTAAAGGTTGATTGCACAGTGTGTTGGTTATGGAACAAGGACACCATCTGTGTTTAGATTGGTTCGCCATCCCAGGAGAATGAATGCTAAATGGCGTCGTGCGATTGTCTTGGCGACAGCAGCGCGAACTGTAATAGCGCTTGGAAACGCTAGGGGGGTAAAGTTGTCAACAAGCTAACCAGCAGCATGTAAAGTAAATCAGACTAGATCCACTTTTACCAGCTGCAACATTAAAGTACCAAACACATTAATTCATCAATAACCAGAATAGCGTTCAGGAGAGCAGTGTGAGCAGAAAACTGATGTAACTAGCGGCTCTATGTACATAAGAGGTTGGCCGATATTGCTTTTTCAGGGTCAATGCGGATCCCCATTATTAGAAATAAAGAATATTTGGGACTGATGTTCATTTGTAGTAAAAATGACACAAGTGATGTAATGAAGTACAATTTACTCAAATCCTGCTCTTAAGTGCAATTTTAGGTACTTTACTTGAGTATTTCCATCAGCCAAATTAACACATTTTTAAATTTGTTTACTATATTGAGAGATCGGACAGAAAAATCGGAAAAATGCTGAATTAGCCCCCAATAATCGACCCCGGGGGGATAAGAAGTGAGTCCTACACTTCTGGTTCCCTCATCTTGATTTTCAGGTTTTGTTCTACGACCTACAACACTTCTGACATGGGGAAAATAATTCAACCTGCAACCAAAAGAGCTCAAAACCACACCTGTACACCAAATTCTATAACAACAACTTTAACTTTTACTTTGGGCTCGACTGGAGTGAGTGTTTTAGGGCTGGTATCATGCAACCACGATGTTGAACTATCGTTAGCTTCTTTACTTCTTGTGTTGCACAAAAAATCATGAAAGTGGTGTTCGTCTGTCGAGATAATCTGACTGAAGAAAACGTGTAGGTTTCATAAAGAGAGTTTATATTCTGCATTAATCCCACACAGGCATCATCCCCTTGCAGCACGTTATCGCGGTCAGTGTTCTGTCACTGCTGTTAGGAGATTAAATGCAGATCACAAGCAGCTGATGTCGAGCTTCACATTGCATCACATTCCCACTTATAGACTCCCCTGATCCTGGCCGCAGTCTGGGTCAAACTCAGGGAAGATGAGAAACGACCCGGTCAGATTTGACCTGTTAGAGGATCTAGAGGGAATCCTAAAGACATGAATCAGGTCAAACTGGTGCTATATATTTAACTCATCTCATGGATACAGTCTTCTTCTCTCTCATACAGTAGATCTGAAGTTGACTCAAGTGAAAAACAGTCTTTGTATCTGTAGATTTCTGCCTCAGAACGTGACTGTTTGGTATGACACACTTCATTAATCCTGCTTATTCTGAGTTTGGCCTACATACATGCAGCGGTGGAAGAAGTACTCAGATCTTTTACTGAAAAGGTACAACAAGATAACATCAACTGGTTATGAAACAGTCTCAGTTTAATACCGATGTCTCTATCTGACCTACATAAGCAAACGGCAAATCTGTTTTCAGTTTCCTTTAATTCCGTTTCTTTTTTCTTTTTGGTTTTGTTTTGAAATATTGGGATGATTTCACCTCTTTGGGCCTCAAACAGTCGTCTGAAGGAACCAAGCCATGTGAAACCTCACCGGTTTAATCTTCACTGTGTCGTTTTTAAATAAGATTTAATGTAAAATCTTAATCTGAGAAAGTAACTTGCAACTAAAAGCTGTCAGTCGAATGTAGTGGAGTAGTATAAGGTAGCATAAAATCAAAAAATGCACAAGTAAAGTGACGTGTTGTACTTCATTTCCTCTGTTCGACTGAGCCTGTTGGGGGCTCCTGCGTTTCATTTACAGTATTGATCGGTGCGGTCTGTATTGGCAGACAGTATTGATGTTAATGGGCCCCTGAGGTTAAAGCATCAGGTTATGGAGAGCTTGTGCTGTTGACAGGACGAAGATGTATGTTACTCTTGTGTTTACAGCTCTCCTTAGTGCTTTTATTGACCGTTTTTTCGAGCTTCTCGGCCCGTAGTCTCTAATCTTCATTTGTCTACAGTTATGTGCTTCCTGGCAGACAGAGTGCTCGTTTGTCTTCTTTACATAATACACAGAATGATCAGGATTTATCATGGTGAAAGAAATATATAGAATAGAGCTGCAGAGAGATGAAAAGAAAAGGCAGATTGATTAATGATTAAAAATAAAAGTGAGTTACAGCCTGAAAATAAAGTAAGTCAATGTCAAAGCCACTAGTTGTTTAGTCATCTTAAATCGAGCTGTACGTTGAATGACCTCAAAGGATGAAGATTTGTTTCAACTAGAATAAAATATCACATTATTAACATTAAGATTGGTTGACAACGTGCTAATGAAAGTATATATAACAGTATATAACAGCTCTGGAAGGACAACGAAGGAGAGAACTTTATATTTAACATTTGCCAGATTTTTAAGAAGGCCAAAGGTAGACAGTGTTTCACAAAGTTTATCAAGTTTCCTCCAAGTCAACAACTCACAAACTTGAGCAATTTCTAAAGGGAGTCTGGGGAGTTTCTCAGTCAAACAGCTGCTAAATGTCAGCAAGTCAAACGTGACAGACTAGCCCTTTTTACATGGAAAGAAACAACTTAATGTGTTGCATCTGTTGCTGAATTTACAACAAGGCACGAATGTTTCGGAATTTTCCATTGCTGCTTTTGCAAATGTTTGTCAAGTTGCCCCTCGTTAAACAACTCTCAAAATTGTCAGATTTATAAGGGGAGTCTGGGGATTTTGCTGGTACTGGTTCAGTGGTTTGATCGGTTGAATCAGACAGTGTGTAACCATTGTAAACCACCTCTGAATGTTTGAGCAATTGGATCTTAAACTGTACTTGTTCTGCTTCACTAACGGGAGGATTTGCCACTTAGATGCAAACGAAACAAGACAATTTAAGACTTTAAGACTTTCTGGAACATCTCACCGACTAAACAATAAAGCAATAAAATATCTGGCAGATGAATCGATGCTGTAAATAATCCTGCACCTTGATCAGACAACAGGTAAAGCCTTGGCTGCAGATGTTTGCTTAAACACAAACACACAGCCCTAAAATAGGTGCGCATCAGAATAGCTGATGGGATTGTGTGTGATCTGATGCTATTCTCAGCTCACTGCTTCCTGATTTTACTGCAACAAGACAGTTAATCCTTTCTAAGCAGCTTGTTAATTCTGGCAGCCTGGGTACTCCCTGACTCAGCCTCGGACCAGGGTTTGTGGCAGTTTCTGGCTCCTCTGTTTCCCCCTTTATACCTGCCAAGATGATAAGACGTAGCGTGAGTTAGGGCGCGTTGGTCTCTGTGCCGTGATGAGGCAGGAAAACCTCAACGTGACATCTGAGGAGCCGCCTCACAGCAGATGTTTTCGATGTAAACCTCACACTGCTTCTGTCTGTAACAAGTGCGACTGATGCAGAACTTGATGCCACACGTTTCCTCTCTCTAACCCTCTTTTCTAACCCTAAATGAACACGTAAGGCACAGCAGCCTGACTTCAGGGTTTAACGCCACCATGTTTGAAACTTCCACAAGACAGATCACAAAGTTAAAAGAATAGTTTAACATCTTTAATGAGATGAGAAATTAATATAAATCATGTCTGTGTGTAAAGTATAAAGCCAACGAGCTGTGAGCAAAGCTCAGCATTCAAAACAGGAACCACCGGGGTCCATCTGAAGTGTAAAAACACCTGTACAACTTCCTAATTACCATATTTTGTCTACGCTGTTTAAACTGCACTCAAACAGAAAGGTAGAAATAACAGTTTGTGGTTTTAGTGGGAGTAATCTGTGGGCAGACTGTTGCCTAATTTTTGTAGGTCAAGTTACACAACAAAACCCTCCCTCAAACGACAAAATGTCCTCTTTATATTCGTGCTTGTGAACAGAGTAAACAAATAACACACAGCATGTTGATTATTGAGCTTTAGAGGCATTTGTTGATGTGTTTTTTTCTTTTTTTAAATTGGACAGAGCTAGGCTAGCAGTTTACCCCTGCCTCCAGTCTTTATGCTAAGCTAGGATAATCACCTCCAGTCTGTAGGCTCCGAAACAGACGCCGTGTTAAACATAAATAACAACAGGATGCAATCATTTCCAAATTAACTGTGTTTTGCCCTTTTTTATATGCAATCATGATACTGTCACCTGTTAACAGTGAAGCTGTTTACCTGTGGAATGATCCAAACAGGTGTTTTTGGAGCATTTCACAACTTTGCCAGTCTGTTCCTGCTCTTGTCCCAACTTTTTAAAATCATGTTGCTGCCACTTAATTCAGAATAACGAGCTAATAACAGCACTCATACAACTTTAAACTTGATTGTTTTTAATATAGCCGCGTTCAGCTATATTTTATGATAATTTCATTGTTTTTTATACATATAAATATCCTTGATAAATAATTAGAAGGCCAACAAAAAAAATATATTTTTTAATCATGTAAAAACAGATTATTTTCTGTTTTACACTATTTACAGTATTTTTGATGCCCCATGCTGCTGGAATATTACCCTGTTTAAAAAATGTTTTTATTACAGTGTTGACGGACATATATGGAGGGTTGTATAATTACATGTATTTAAATGCCTGTAATTATATAACAGAATGCTTAAATAAACCAGTAAATTCATAATTATAAAAATACTTACATAAATAAATAAATGAATAATTAAAATTTAGAATTAAATTACACATTAAATATATAAATGATATATATATATATATTTATTTATTTATTT
>OMLP01013602.1:7964-25520 GCA_900302685.1 Spondyliosoma cantharus
TATATATATATATATATATACATATTTATATTTATATGCGTGTGTGTGTGTACTCGCGTGTGTGTGGACAAATACAGCATCAGTCAACCCCGCGGCTGGCTGGCTGGCTCGCGAGCGAAGGGAGCAGTTTATTTACCGCCACCACACCTGTGATGCGTTGTTCTGAGCAACGAGGACGCACGACCGGGATACTGATGGCCACGGTACGGCGAGAGGATATGTGTTGAGGAGAGAAAATAACCACACACACACAAAAAAAGGACTTGGGCGTTGTGTGAAAAAGGCGTTTCGTTATACAGAGGACATTGTCCGGACCTTAAAGAAAGCACCAGTGTGCCGGCGTCCCCTTCTCCGCTCCCGTGCCTGTTTTTTCACCCTCCGAAACTTAAAGCTGATAAAGACCCACGAAGATGCCCTCACTTCTGGGCCCCTTTGTCCGTTGTGGGTTTGGCGCTACGCTCCTCGTGCTCTGCCTCGTCCTCGCTGGCTTCACCTGCACTGGTGAGTTTTTTGAGCAAGCCTCTTGTCTGTGAACGAAGCTGTTAATTAAGTGTATGTGTGTGGTGGGGTGGGGGGAGAGAAAAGTGCGTACTAAAAAGGCTACAAGTGTGAAGTTGTTTGCTAGTTTTTTTTTTATTTCATCTCACCGACGTGTCGCCGCGGCTGACGGAGCACGTTGTTGGTTTTATTGTTCCAGCAGTGAACTAATGCGCCTTCAAGGTTACATACACGCAAGGCTCTCTGTAGAAGCCTTCTGACGTGTCCACCAAGGTTAAAACTTGAGGGGGAAAAATGTCAGCCGACCATCGTCCAGCTGTCCCCTGGTGCATGCTGGTGCGTTAAGATTTAGGCAGCATGTGTTTCATCCCCGCCGCCGTGAAGGGAAGTTGGGGGGAGCTCACACTTGCACTTTAAGAAGAGGTGTTTGAACAGACGGGCCCGTAGACAGTTAAACAAAAAAAAAAAATAACCGCAGTGCTCTGTATCTTCATTCCACACTGTCACATAAACAATCTTTTATTGCATTTTTTTCTTCTTCTGCGAGTCTAATTTCCAATAAAAGAAGACATCACCCCCCGCTAATCATTCTGTTATTAAATCTTTTGAGCTATGTGACCGGGCGAGCCGTATATCCAGAGTCGGTGCGAGCGGGATCGTTCAGCTCCACGTTTCTCTTTCCCCGACCGGGACTCATTCCTGCTGCATTTGCAGTATATGGTGACAGCTTTACGGAGTTGGTTGGACGACCTACTCGCACTGATGAGTTACATTTTATGATGCAGCCCCCCTTCTTGGCCAGACACTCCCGATTGCATGCAAATGTGCTGTGATGTACAAAACAATCACACAGCTGTGGAAAAGATAAGTTTCCTCAGCTGCTAAAGGTGAGCCCCCCCAAAAAAGCAGATTCAGACTTGGAGTTGACACTTCACACATCACATGTCCTCATAATGATGGGTTGACAGGAATACATTTTAGTTTATATGCCAGCATGATAGAGTGCTGGCTGTTGACCCTTAATATAACAGGTCACTGTGGGGCTCAGGCAAGCCAGTCATATCAGATTCAATCAATGCGATCAATTGCCCTTTTGCTCATAATGCACCACTTCACAGTTCAGCCTTTTCACTGTTTTTGTACACGTTGCTCATCCCGTCTGGCGCTTAGATATCGCCCTCACAATGCCACACAGCTGGGAGCAGCTGGTGAGGTTCCAAAATGCGAGAGTTTCACACATCATTTGCCTCTCGTAGCTCTCGTTTCCGAACTGTTAACCTTGCTTTGGACGGAAGGCAAACATGTTAAAGTTGGTGTAATTGTGTCTCTTGCTCCAGGACACTGAGATGATGAATTAAGAGGGCTTTTCTCTTGCATTAATTAGTGTATAATTATGAATATATTAGGATTAAATAAACAGTCATGCTCCCGGGACATCATATATCAGGCTAAGTAAGTAGCAGTGCGATGATATTTACAAGTCATTTTGTGAAGCATGTTGAGACTGATGTATTTTGGATACTGGCGTACAGTATATGGGTGGCGTGGTGGTTGGGGTGTGGATGCCTCACAGCAAGAAGTTGCTCGCTGCCTCTGTTCTGTGCGGAGGATGCATGTTTTTCCTGTCATTACGTCAATTTAAGACTCCCACAGGTGCAATATTGTCTGTCTTTGTTCGCTCTGTGATGGACAGGAGCTCTGTCCAGGGTGTTTTCCTGCTCTCACTCAGTGCATGCTGGGAAAGGCTCCCAGCCCTTCTGTGACCCTGACTAGCAATGAGCCAGTTCATAAAATAATTGAGTGCAGGTATATTGGTAAAGTCAGGTTTATCTTACATCTAGGCTCTTTGTTTCACTGTCACACTCTATCATATATCAGGTCAGTAAAAGCGTCCTCATAAGCTCCCATCACAACTTACAGGCTACTTTGTTATAGGACAGAGTGAGTTCCAGAAATGGATCGGAAAGGTAATTTGGTAGCCAATTCTTTCTACATCAGGGCTGGGACAGTCTCAGCTGAGATCAGTCAGCGAGCTATCCTCTGTAGAGCGGCAGGGCGCTGACTCGGCATTCGTCTGTATCAAAAGCCGACTTGTCTTTTTTGCAGGGAAACATAACTCAGTCAGTAATAAAGGTAGGCCTGTCAATCTAGATTTGAGCTAGCTGAGCACTTTCCCTTTCACTGTGTTGTGAGTGATCTGACGGCCGGACAGAGGGGGTAGGTACGCTTTCAGCCTCAGGAACAAAGAACTGTACTGCTTTGCGTTTATATGTGTGTGCCAGCCACTTGATGTTTTCAGGATGCGAGGCGTGCGTGCGTTTGTGTTTGTGCATGTGTGATGGAGAGGGTGTCTCCACAAGGATTTGCATACATGCATTTCTGCTGTGTGTGTGTGTGTGTGTGTGTGTGTGTGTGTGTGTGTGTGTTTGTTATCTGTTGTGTCTGCGGATTATTCCAACTCCTGTTGTTGCTATTTATCTAAACTCTAAACTAAGACTGTTAGTCTGTTGCCCGTTGTTAGTCCCTTGTTACTACCTCAAGAAAGAGACCAGCAAAACCAAACTATCCATGCAGAAAGAATAAAAATCTTGGATTTTTCTTTGTTTTTCCTTCTGCCCAATGAGAGCGTTGCCAAGCAATTGTTGTCTGGTTCAGCGAGGGAGCATGGGATTTGGTATCAGGCACCTTCCTACTCGTGTGAACAGTCACCTCAGAGCAATTTCCACGGGGTGTAGACCTTGTGATGATGCAAGGAGATAGCCATTAAATGACAACAAGCTGACATCTGTTGCGTAATACAGTAATTTGCCCAGTCCCATTTCTTGGTACAGTAATATAAGCCATTTTTTATTTTTTATTTTTTTTGCCAGGAGTCTCTCTCATCATTCTAATGTGAATCATCCCAGAGTTGACTTTCTCGCAGCCAGTTTTGTCTCTCCTCATTGACTCACTAAAGAATGCGATAAGGAGGGCGAAAGCTGAAATTAACATAATTTATTGGGGGAAATTGCCTTCTGGTCAGAGGAATTTAAAACCACTTCATATCTGTCCCATAGCTAATGCATGGCAAATGATCACCATGTATTTGCAGGGATATGGTCTTTTACAGAGAAGTGATAATTTACTACCAGAAAGAGTTTTTGTTCCCTCTAGTCATGGGAGATTCAAATGACACAGACAAGGGGAAGAGTTGCGCACTAGGGGAGAGAAATATTATTATATAAAATTATATTTGTTGTCAACTGCTGATACTCACCGAGTAAATTAGCATGATGTACAAATGCAGAATATATCATGCAACGAGGCAATCAACTTACAGAAAAAAAGGTAGGGGAAACATTTTTAAATTATTTCACTCCTCAGGAGTAGAAAAGCTTGTTATGTTTTGTATGCTACTTCCTGAATTTGAATTGGGCAGCATCCCAGTGAAAGAGACTTGGAATTACTTATTTGATAGACAGAGCTGATAAAATGTATTACATTTTTAAATTCACTATCCATCAATTTATCAAAAAAAAGAGGATGCAGACAAACTGAATCCTCTCCCTGTCCGTGTCTTGTAAAATGTAATTTCTTCAGGTAGAGTTACTGTGATTAATGGAGGTGGCGATAATAGTTCAGCGTGAATGAATAAAAGGTAAATAGTGCATGTCAACACAGGTCAGCTTTAAACAATGGAGGAGCACGCGCCATTTGGTGACAAATGCCCAGACACCTTATCTTTCAGAAGGCTATGTCCCTGCGCTTATCATTTGCAAATGGCAATCTTGAGGAGTACTGGAAGGACACAGGCGTTGCCGAGGACACACGGAGGATGAACCTTGCAGAGGGGAGGAGTTGGGTGTTATTTTCTGCAGTCTGTGCAGAGGCCTAGCGAAGGCACTACATCTCTGTCAAACTCTGCCCTTTTGTTTCAATTACCCCATTTCTATGATTCAAGTCTATGTGAGAGCGCTTAGGGGTTGTAGTTGGGCTGTTTCCTTCGTGGTACGTGGTGCAACGTAGTCACTATCTGTGCTTTTTTATCTAGGTAGCATAAAGTTGACCTTTAGCCTCTGATGTGGGATAAGATTATCCTATGTTTTCAATGGGAACCTATTGCCAGACCTACCTGCACAGAGCAATGCAGAAGGAGGTTTGGCTACACCCATTGTGGCTTGTTTGTGTTTCTTTAAACCAATCACAATTGTCTTTGGGCGTGGCAAAGCCCAGGATGCAGTGATGGAGCCCCTGCAAAATGGTGTTGGGGTGAACTTGTTTTGGTGGAACATTTAAACGTGGGGTGGCGAGCCCCGCCATTAGCTAGCCATTAGCATTGGCTAAATCTTTTCAAGAAAAAAAAAGAGACAGCTGCTTGCTTGTTAAGGTTGTACTGTTAGCGTTAGGGTTAGGGTAACTTGCTGTTGGGTTAGGGTTAGGGTTAGGTGCCTAGCTTGTAGGTTCCTGTATTGTTTGTATGTTTCCTGTTGTGGCAAGGATTTTGAAAATGGTAACACGCATCCTGCAGTTGGCCACCTGAAATAGCCAGGCAGTGGCAGGCTTATACCCGTAGCCTACATCCAGTGAGTCAGATCAATGGGAACCAAGACCATAATTCATAGAAGGCCACAGTGTCTGACATTGTATCAGCAATTGACAGATTGCCCTCAATCTCTGTTGTATATCTGTGCTGCCAACCATCATGTGCCAGCACTCCGCCTCATATAACCAAGGGCCACCAATGAGACGTCAGAATGAGCTTGTTGAGCTGAGTCTTTTCCTGGAGGGTCTAATCGAATGTTCTTTTTCCTGGGTCATTGTCTTTTTCTCTCTCTCACACTCTCACACAGAGAGAGAGAACATGCATTACTGACCTTGAACCCCGGATGCCACTGTGTTCTCTTGCTCGGAAAGAATTTTATCTCAGCAAAGAACAATGGGATGTGTCAAGGTTGATGTTTCGCAAGTCAATCACATGAGAAGCTAGAGCTGCCAAAGGAGACTTTTCTGTTGATTTTTCCCTCGGAATCTCTTGGCCAAGATTTTGCCAACTGTTGTTGACCAGGACTTAGATATGGTGGACCTGTTTGGTGCGTGCTAGCCTTAGATACAGGATATGTTTGAAAAGGCTTTCTTTTTTCGTAATGTTTGTTTTTACTATACATGATGTGCTGTCTGGCTGCTCACTTTGTACAGTGAGAGTGGTGATGTGTTAGGAGATGTTTCCAGATCCATCCTGTTCTCCAAGTGATCAATACTCTTCTTCAAATGGTTAATTGGCCATCAGTCACTGTCAGAGGAAGCGCTTAGAAACCCAGAGGTGTCTTGGTGCAGCTCATAATAAGAGAGTGTCCAGTCCTCTGGGTCCTCTTCTGGCCTTTACTTCAGGCCAGGTGGTGGCTGGGGGAAAGCGGATCTGAATGCAATATGGAGAGCCATAGATTAATAGTACCTTAGTAAGGCCGCCAGGGAGCGATGTGAAAGCCACTTCCACTTCATCATATAGTGAGTGAACTGGAAGGGAAAGTCTGCACAGAATGCGGTGGGAAAGGAACTTTGAGATGGTGTGAAGGTCATTCGATGTGAACTGGCATTTGGCAGATTTCATCAGTTTAATGTCATTGTGTATCACCATTTGTGTCATGTAAGTATAGATTTCAACACTTTATTGTAATTTTAAACATCCCATATTGTATAAAGGGATAACAACATGTTTTTTTGGGTTAGAAAGCAGGTCTAGGTGCTATATAGATACTGTGAAAGTATCCAAATGCTCAAGCCACAGAGAAATGCATACAGCTCATATTCAGAAGCTGTGCCTTTTAAAAGAGGCGTCACAGCGTCCGTAAGGTTGTGATGTCACAACTATACAGGCACCATCCTCAGCGATGCCCCCAGCAAAAACACCAGCAGACCTATTGTGAAATCAATGTGTGCAGTGCCTGCTCAGGCCTGTCAGAGCTGACCAAGCAGACCAGACTGGACTTTTTGGGAGGTTGGCTTTAAAAAGACAGGTACAAAAACACACCCAGTCATATGATGAAGCTGAATCATAGTGCTGCAGCAACGGACAGTAAGATAATAAATGTAAATAAACAAATAATGTAAACATTTTCAAGTAGTACACAGCCAAAATAAAGTAAGAACATGATCAGCTTAATATGGAACCTTTTTTTAGATAATCTCCTTCTAATTTTAACAATGCAGTTTTTCAGCTGCTTTTAGTCAGAAGTTACGAGATAATGACTCTTTTGTCTGCTACTTCAACCTTGAAGCGAAAACACACCTCCAACCAAACGTATGGCTCATTGTTAGGCTTAGCCGTGTTTAGCATGGCATGTAAAAGATATAATTAGAAATCACCTAAGGCTACCCAGACAGCCCTGCTGGCGCTTGATTGGCAAGGGTATCTGAGAAAGGTCTGGCTCAGCCTGAGCCAGAATTTGTCATCTTGAAGTGATTTTGTTGACAAGACAGGAGGCACAGTGACCTTTCCTAATTATGTGTATGTGTCCAGGCAGTGATGCCTTAGGCAAGCAATTCAACTGAGTCAACAGAGCAGTGACTCTGAGCACATTCAAGCCCAGACAGCATGTTTTGTGATGTAAGGTTAGAATATGCTGGGTTCAGCAGCAAGCTTGTTAATAATTCAGTATTGATACAACATTACTGATGTCATTTGTGTCACCTTTTGCTTTCTGGATATGTAAAGACAAAAACTGAAAGATCATGTCAGATCAGATGGCTTATTTTTTTTTTTGTCGTCTTCCTTTTACACTTGTCCCTGAAATCATCACTAGAAATCCTTCTGATGTTGTGCGACGCAAGTTGATACCCACAAAACATGAACCATTTATCATCCACCCTAAATGTGTAGCAGCAAGGGAATGGCCTCTCTGATCTATGTAGGTCCCTGTGTTATTGTTTTTCCCAAACAAACCATTTCCTGATGTGAAATGAGGTCTGAACATTACTGATTCAAAGCTTAAAACTAAGCAGCAGATTTTCTTGGCAAGGCCATCAGGAACACTGTGCTCACAGAAAGCACATTCAGGCCCCTACTCCAGTAGAATTAATCATGACAACATGGATACCATTGAGGCTAGACACTCCCTGTTTTTGTGCAGCACACCTTGCACTTGATTATGGCTTTTATAAATTTAAATGTCCACTGACAATGCATTCATTTTGAATCAAAGTGCATTGTCATACCTGCACTTTCTAGTCGACAGTGCTTGAATTTAAAAAGATGAGCACAGAGCAGCTATGCTCTGACATTGTTTTTGTTAAGTGTCACAGTCCTGTGAGGCAGAATTAATATTTAGAGAAATTAATGATCATAATTTTAAGTAATCAGTTTCGGGAAGAATGGAACTTATTTATTCCTGGATGTCTATTGGACTATTTTGGCAACAATGATTTACACTATAACCTCAATAAGTTGTCATCATTGAATAAACACTATTCTTACACCAAAATTAGCCTCATATATAGATTTTTTTAAAATGTGGGTAAACCTGCTAAAAATACGCATTTGACATAATTTTCATTGTCACCAGACAAGTTTGCTGAATTTACATGTTGTTTTTTGTTTATTTGTATTTCCTAGCCTGTCACACATGTGCAGGAAAATGGGGATATCATATACCTCGTCATTGCTCAATCAAGAAGATTATATTATTATATTAGACATATTGTTGTTATCAGCCAATATAAGAGGATATTGATTGATTGATAGAAAACAGTGCAGAAAACGATGTTTGGGGTTATTTATAATTATTACATTTTCTAGTGATTTATTGTTTCAGTTCACTCTTGTCATTTTAGACAATATAGTTCATTGTTAAAATGTTACATTTCCTGCCTTCATTACAAATTGCGTTCAGTCAAGTGTGATGACTACATTTGAGGTTCTAGTTTTTAAAAAGTATTTTTCAATAACATTCTGAATTAGATACATGATTTTTTCTGGAGCTGATGAAGGAACTAGCTGAAGACTGAGCCATCTCACTTCCTTCTTATCTCTATCTTCTCATACTGATCAGGCAGCTGGAATGGATCAGGTACTGACATGAATACCAGTGATAATGTCACAGCAGATACTTTCTTTTATATATTTTGTATCAGTCTTTTTTAAACTCAACACCAACTGAACAATGTTCGGCCGCTGCTTGAGCAGAGATGGGTGAAAATATATTTACAGGTCAATCTCCTTAACCCTAACAAATGTCACTGCCTCGTGCAAGGAAAGGGCTAAAAAATGCCTGTGTGTCATGTTTCAATCACCACTGATCAGACCTGCAGCTGAAAAAACACCCGTTGGCTTCTGCAGAGTCATTTGAATGAATACCACTTTGTACCCTCACACTGAAGACACAAGCCAGATGTTAGCGGGTGTTGGTGGGTTTTTTTGTCCAATATGAAAGGAGTAAAACCAAGAAGTTGGTGGAGGAGGACCCAGCAATGATGGTCTTGCCAATTAAGAGTAATTTAAAGCAGCTCTTCCACCGTGCAACCCTAAAAAACATGTAGAGTTCTCTTCCTCCATATGGTTTTCAGTGGACTAAGTTTGTTTTACACTAGTATTACGCTACTTTAAGCACTATTTATTATATCATTAGATACCCCATATTGGATTTGTTCAGTCAAACGTTGGCAGGCAACTAGATCCAATATGCACCATTCTGTTGGAGAGAACATCTTGCCATAATCCACTTTAAAAACTGACAGTGGTGAATGTTTAATCAAGCCTACGGGTGTAACTTGTGAAGCCGAAACTGTTGAAATGAAAAATTTGTTGGAATTAAATACTGCTCTAATTGCTTGTAAGCCCAGTTTTCCTGTGGCTACCTGTGATTATATGATGCTGTAACAATGTAGCAACATTTCCTGGCAAATCAACAGTGGGTTTCCTAACCAAACAGATGAGAGGAGCTTACTTTTTTATATGCAAGAAGAAAATTAACCACACAAAAAATAACCAAGCCTGCAGGCTAATTCAGGCAGCCCACTGGAGTACACAACACAACAAATGGGACAGGTTTATACACTGTCTTAACAGTATATTTGCTCATGTACAGTAAGTTCTATACTATATATTTTCACCCCCTGTCAGTTCAAGGGTGGTCTTTGGCACTGGATGTGAATATTTAATAATGTTCTGTGTGTAAATTCGAGCATACAGGCTTGTAGCTGTCACCATACAGGCGGATCCTGTGCTCATAGCGGCTACAAAGCATTGCTCATTAGGAAAGACACACACATGGTCACGCAAACTTTGTGTCTCATTTATTTTTAATTGAACAGCTCGAGTCATGTACACAGTATGTTGATATACCTTTCATTAGTGCACAACAGGTCTGGGGTTAAGTCCACAGTCAATTGACGGATATAAACTAACATCAGCATGAAGTTTGGTGTGGGTGGATGGAAGAAGATATATTGCAATTCTTGTTAGTGTTAAAGCCTCCTGTTGCATAAAGACAGTATGATGTCACCATACCGCAGTGCCTCCACTACGGCCTAACAGATGCTACTTTAGCTTAATTGGACTCTGAATCATGTGTATGTGCTTGTGTACTGTTTATAGACTTGAAAGTGCTTTTACAGATTATTGATTGTGATTTTGCTGTTGCATCTTTTGGGAGTTGGCAATGTTCACTCATTCAGTAAAAAACAAAGCTCGGTTCAGATTGGTCATTTTAATCAATTTGCCTCACATGCAGTAGGGGCAGGCGGACATCTGGTGACCAATAAACAAGAATGCAAGGAGTTATTTGCTCGATGTGGCTGTGATTTAATGAATGTGAGTTGGTGTCCAATTGCAAGCAGTGATTGAATGGACGCTGGCCTCTGACCGAGCCCGGTTCAGATGATATTGTTAACAGCTCCTCTAATGACTTCATCCATCCTTTATTTCGGAGTCGCTGTGGCAAATTTCTACTCCCAATTCAGAACATCCCATCACTCATAAGCCGAAGACAATATTGAGGATTATTCATCTCAATTATTCCAGTTTTGACAATCTAATTGGAGCTGAAAAGTCAATTTGGGATGTACCAGGTATGACTGAGTTTGACTGACAAATAATGAATTAGGATTATTTTTTTTAATTCAAGGGCTCATGGATTTGGTTTTAAAAACTTGGATAAACTAGACTGATATTAGCTTAATATCAGCATCATTCTGATGTTGGCATCTGCACATGCCTCAAACAAGTCCTGTGGGCTGAGGGGATCACAGATCCGTCCCAAGAGTGGTCACAAATGTCGCCAAATGTCCATCTTCACTTTATCCGATGATGTCGTGTTTAATCATGAATACCGAGCAGCACTATAAGTCACTCTGAATAAGAATGTCAGCCCAGTGTTGTAAATGTAGTTGTGATGACACTAGCAATGGAGTTTATACAGTGAGCTGGAGGAAACCATGTCTGGCTGTTTTCCTCTATAGCTGTTTTGATTGGTGTCAAGATATAAAATCTGCGCCCCTTGATGTCGGTGACATGATGTCAAGCGTCAGCAGGATACACTAGTGTTTATCACATGCAACTACTACATGAGACTCTGTCCTTGCTTATAAAATGCAGATGCGAGGACATATCGAACTGACAGACACTTTGGTTTAGAGCTGCGAAATATAAGGTTTCAGTGTCAACATTGCAATGTACACATGAGCAATATTCACATCGTCAGATAAGGCAAATTAACTAATTTCATGCTCCAACTTCTTTGCTGCGTGATACAAACGGGAAAACCTGCATAGTTCTCATTTTCTGTCACTAATCTATAAGAGAAGGTCTGACATTACATATTTTAGTGTGATGTAATGGCTTTGAGATACATGTTTTTTCTGATAACAATTAGTCTTGATGAATTTATCAAACAAAGCTGGGCCTGTTTTGGTTGTCTGATGAACTGCACTCCTTCAAAATCACCACAAGTGTTCTTGAATGATTACATTATTAGGGCCACTCAAATTATCTGGTGAAAATTCCTGTATTTTTTCATATCGTAGTATATTTCACCAAAAACCAACATGGTGCAATCTGTTTCTCCACTATCATGCAGCCCTAGTTTTGATGTCAGAGTTTCAGCTTGAAAGTTCTTCTGTTGTGTCCTCAGCTGCTCTGTAATCAAATAGGAAACGTCAGCCTTGTTCTGTATAGAGTCAGAAACCACAAGCTATTCATACCAAACTCCTTATCTGTACTGGAGCATATTTATCAGACAGACTCTTGCACGATTTGTCAGAACTCATGAAAAGCCAGATGTTGACTTTAATATAACTTTGTGTTCTCTTTTAACTTGATTTTAAACTTCTTTTCTTGTCGTTTATCATTAGTGTATCATGTATTGAGTTTATCGGAGTCCCTGTTTGACTCTCGCAGAAACTTTTGGTGGCATGCTCGTCTGGTCCTGCCTACTTGGCACCAGGGGTCTCCACTGCGCCAGACTGATGTGGTGCAGCCTGGGGAGGGAGGGAGGACCAGGTCCCCTTAATATCTACCAGACATGACAGCTTTATAAAGGCACATTAATCCACTATGAACAGACTCTCTCTGGAGGGTTTGGGGGTGTTTTTCATTTTTGAGTTGGAAGCAATGTCCGACTTACATTGGGGCTGCACCCTCCTTAGGGTCTGAGGAAGGTGATCCCTCTTCTTATTTCTTTATTAGTGTCTAATGAGGAACTGTAAGAGGGAAATTAATAAATAACAAGGCGAGAGGAAATGGGTGTTTTTTCCCTCTTCACTTCGTTATTTAGGTTGATTATAACAGGCCAACCTAGAATCACCCCATCTCCACCCACATGTAACTGTTGCTGCGCCTCGCTTCATTTACTTCCAGAGCCTCACCTCCTTTTACCTTTTATTTTTTCTCATATCAACACATCCACACAAACAGAACTCCTACTCTTACCTGTAATTAACAGACAGACATTAGGATCACAGGATTACATAAACTATTCTCCACCTCTATAATGGTTCACATTTACATTTTAAAGGAGACATATTATGCTCATTTTCAGGTTCATAATTTTATTATGGGTTACTACTAGAATAGGTTTAAATACGTTAGTGCTCAAACCAGCAACATTTTTTAAATACTGTCCAGTGCTGCAGTACTGTATTCCCCCTCTGTCTGAAAAGCTCCTGTATTTTTAAGGCCCCCCCCTCCCAAAAAGCTCAGTCTGTTCTGATTGGTCAGCTCACACGCCTGAACCAGCAACGTTCTTTCTGTAGGTCTCTCCGTATCTATATCATTACATTCAGTGCAAGTCTTTCAAGTAAATTTACGCACAGCAGCAACACACGCAGACATTGGTGAGGTGCAAAGCAGACTTTGTATAATAGTAAAGCTAATGCTAGCTGAGCTAGCTATACAGTAACATTACAAACACAGAAAGCAACACCCAAAATACAGTTACTGACATCAGCTCTACTATTTGTTATTTAGTTTTAGTAAGGCTTGACGTTTGGTTTCCCTTGACTATCTCAATATTACAACATTAGTCCAACATTGCCCCAGACTGGGACTAGCTACATTAGCCGAGCAACATGCTAACACCTGATTCATCAGGCTGACCACCAAAATAGATGTTTTCGTAATAAGGTGGTTTTCCAGTTAATGTGAGAACACTCATCATTTCCATCAAAAATGAAAATAAAATGAATCCACTTGCATTCCAAAATGCACATCTGTGAGGAAATGAAGACCTTTGTGCTGATGGTATGTGCTTAGTTTGTATTGGCCCTAGCCAAGCTAGCCTCTAGGCAGAAATGTGTGACCTGTTGACGTAGTGTGATGTCAAGTAGTTGCGGAATTTAAGCCGCGGTGTTTCAAGCACTTGAAAAGCAGTGTTTTCTGTCGGAGAGAGGAGCTCCTATTGGTGCAGACTTTGGGCTTTTGTTACCTTTCGAGACCTTTTGCATGCATAAGAACCTATAGAATACACTGAGGGAAAGGAAAAAAAAAAGTGAAATACATAATAGGTCTATCTAACCGCTTTTTTGATGCCCTCACGCCTGTACTCGTTTTATTTTACAGTAATTTACACAATCTGTCTTTTAATGCCTGTACTTTTGTGTACAAGGTCACCTCAGGCTTTTCTCTGAGGAGAAAGACATTACTATGTGTTAGACACTGAGTAACCTTTTCCATTGTTCTGCTTTCTGTTCCTCAGTTGAAGTGTTATGAATCATCTTATTTTCTATCTTTCACAAGTTCTCAGAGCCAGACTTTAGACCACGTCCCTGAATCACCCCCCGTAATGTGTGATGGAAGTGCCACTGTGAGACAGTACATAGTTAGCTATTTAAAGTCATACTTCTGGTTTTCAAATTACCCGACTGAAAACTTAGACAGATTGGTTTCAGGCTGAATCATCACAGAGCCAAATGCAATTTGGCTTATTTTCTAATTTCTTGGTCTGCAACATACACTGCATATGGCTTTGCTCTGCCATTTTCACTAAAGTAATAATGATTAAATAATAACTTTTCCGGCTGAGTCAGATTGTTGTTGAAAATTTTTTTTTTTTAATGTATTTTCCTGCAGAAATGTTACACCGTTACATCTTTGACTTTTAACACATAAGACCAGAGTAATCTTTTTAAAAAGATTGTTTGCTACTCAAAAAACGTATTTTATCTTTGTGCATTCTGTGACTGAAGTCTTCAAGTCCCTGTCCAGATTTTAAAGAGAGGATTTGTCCCTGTCGTGTTATAAGGATCAAGATAAAATAGTGGAACAAACCAGTCCCATGTATTAAAAAAGACTTCCTTACTTGGATATTACTTCTAAGATCTCACAAAGGCGCTTTTCTCATGTTCAGCTTTCCTTTTATCAATCTTGTCTTACCTTTCAGATTAATAAACGGCATACCTTTACCTCTCGTCACTCATTAGAGGAGGCAAGGAGCTGACAGTAGATCATTTGGAAATATGATTTTTGTCTACTCCTCTGTGTCAGCTTTATCCCTGTAAAACTACAACTCAGACTTCAAATTGCCAGTAAAACAAATTTACAGCACTGAGCAAAGTAGCAGTCTTTGGTTGAGATTCATGCATCAAATTTTTTCCTGACATAAACCCGAGCATTATCTGTGCCCATCCTTTGTAACAGGCTGCCATTTTGTGTTAAGCCCGCACTGATGCATAGAGCCTCCACAGCCTGGTGGAAATTGCCAGAGCCTAAAGCAAACAGCAGGGCCCAAGGTCCCACAAGTGTGAAGCAGCCAAGTAAACCCATTAACTGCCTATAGAGTGGTTTGTGGTGTTGTCTCCACACGACGTTATCCACAAATGAACCTCAAGCTGATTTACTGTTTGTTTTGGCTATGTTAAATAAGCACAGGAGAGTGATGCAATGCTTCACTCAGAGCTGGAGAGGAAGTAAAATAAGTTCCCATGATTTTAAAGATATATGTAACATATCCACATTGAAATGTTGAACAAATGACTGCACTTTTTGATTTATATTTTTTAAAGTTATGTACTCTGGGGTCTCATTTTGTTTGAAACTTTTGGGATAATCAGAGAAATCTGTAATTTTGCTCAAGGTGATTTTACAAAAGGGTTCATTTGGTTTCCTGTCGTTTTGGGAAACAGAGGAAATGATTGAAGGAAGAAGGCACTAAACATACTGTGACTTTAACAGTACAGTACTCAGTTTCGCCTGAGTCACATCAGATAGATTTTTCATTGGCAAAGATGTTTTTTGAGTAATGAAGACAACTTCACACTACTTCACAATTTCATCAAAGTACTCTTTTGTTTTTATTTTTTTGATTGACAGACCCCTTGAAGCAAAAATGACATTGTGTGTTTAACATTGGTACTAGCTGTTTGGAAAAGTTGGACACTGCAGTACTTAATTTAAAGTGTAAAAATGTGTTGTATATTATACAATAATGCTGGTAAATCACAGCATAAGCATTTCACTGGGAAGATGTAATTTGACAAGTCTGCAGCATTTCATTTAGAGGCACTGAGGCATGATACTTTTCTTGCTCTGAATTCTTACATCCCCTCTCAACATATGATGCCCAACTGTACAAATTATTTGAATCGCCAGAAGGTGTTTGATTTATGCTGGGTCTAAGTTATCAGCTCCAAACAGGCCATGTAGCTGCTCTCTTATCATCCCACCCAGCCGCTTGCAGAATTTCTGCATGTTTTTGAGCTCAGCCCTAAATGTGATGACAATAGTCATGAACAGAACACAAAGACAAAAACTGCCACTTGCAGCAAAACGAGAGCCTCCCCCTCTTCGCCTAATTTTTTGTGTCGGATTCTCCTGCACTATGTCTGACAAGAAGGCCTGGCAGCTTCACGCAGTGGCACAACTCAGGCTGTCGTGGGTGCTGCCCACCCCGACCCCTGTCACACAATTAGCTTTCTGCTTCTCAGATAGCTAGAACAAAGGTGAACTTGGGGAGCCAAGGCTGTGTTCAGTCAGAGCGGAGGGGTGTGTGTGACACTCTGATGACTCCGGGGCACTTTCTTGACCAGAAGAGTCGTTGGCTGTCACTAAACATCACTGTCTCCCTCCCCACTAATGGCATCTCCAGATTGTGCTATGAGGAACAAAGGCTGGTTGTATGAGATACTGAGGAAAAAATAGAGCGACCCCATTCGTGCTGCAGGCTGCATTTTGTGACAGTGGCTGCAGACCTATAGAAGTGTCATGACAGATATGAACCAAGGAACAATTATAGGGTGATGTGCTTGAAGCTAAGCTGGCGGTTCCCTCAACAATGAGGAGAAAAAAAGTGTCAAATGAATAGCGCACACGACACATGCTTGCACACACAGGAACACACACAGGCTGTATATTCACATGCCTGTAACCATGTTTTTCAATGTGTTAACATTGAGCAGTGATAAGGGGGAGTCGAATGTTAGTGTGTTTGGCTTAACCTTTCCTGTGTTGTTTTATTCACAAGGTTAAACTCGAAAATGTCGGCACGTTAACAAAACAAAACCGTATGCAGAATAACAACAAAATTAAATGTTATGAGGAGCAATTTGTAATTTTCCTTTGGCTACGGAAATAAATAAAGTCAATTTAATAAACTGAATATTTTTCCTGATGATCGCTTGCTTCTGAATTAATTTTTATTATGTGCAAATTTGCATTATCCTTCCACTAATCAATGTAATGGTATTTTTTGTTGTTCTGCCATCAGAAAAAAATGAATTAAACAGCAGGAGTTTCTCGAGTTGATCTTCATTGAATCTTAGTTGCTGTCACAGAGACACTTGGAGGCAAACGAAGTGTGTTTAACAACAGATAGCGTGGATTCTGGTGTGGGCACTAAACAGTTTAAGATAGTGATGAAGCATAACGGCATTAAGTACATTTTTAAACTAAGGTTGCTAAATTTGAATCCTTTAAAATGTAATCAAAACCAGCATTTTGTTATGTCTGTGGTCCCCTGGCTTTTTGCTAACAATCCTTATACTATGAATTGTCACTGGCTGATGGATCCAAAGCTAAGGGGATTAAAAGACGAGCTCGTTTGCCAAAATTGTTTCATTACTGTTCATTCATATTATTATAAACAGCACATATAGCCCCAAACTAACACGAGAACAGTGATTGACAGCAAAGCACTGTTTCAGCTGTCAGTCTCGGCAGGAAGTACAACTCGTGTTCTGCTGCCTTCGGTAAAGTATCACTGTTTTTGTCCAAGGTTGACTCATAAAACAAAAAGCACTCTCTGGTGTAGTTCCTCTTTGATAAAAGGCATTTTTCAGATCCTTTTTTATTTTGAATGGTAATGTTGTTTATTCCACATTTTTAATTCTAGTCTTGCGGGAATATTGTGTGCAAAGTCAGAATGTTGAGTGTGCCATGTTTCTGCAAAGCATCGCAGGAGTACAGCGCTTGGCATCAGCGTTGTCACACTAAATCTCCGTCTCCATGACACTCAGAGTCAAAACACGAGCCTGGAAAAGCAAGCCCTCCCAGTGTCAGGAAATGGTTCTGTGTTCCAGGCTGGAGCTGCTAATGATTCTGACAGAATTAAAAGTTATTTAATTATATCTCATCAACAAAAAAAAGCATTGCAGATA
>OMLP01013602.1:25540-67093 GCA_900302685.1 Spondyliosoma cantharus
AAAGCATTGCAGATATTTAAAACGGCAAGATTTGACCCGTTTATTTCTTATGCTTCAAAGGCAGAGTCATATTATCCCTTCACCCTCCCCTGTTTCCGAGGTCACAGCACGTATGCCGGTCCATGTGTCTAAGTTTCCCTACGGAAGCTGCAGAGTCCCGCAGGTTTAGCTGTAATACCCTGGTTAATTCCCCTGCATGTCGGGTTATTGCTGTCAAAGCTCCTGTGTCAGTTTATCCTCAATTCTGGCTTATTCTTTCATTTTTACTGATTGCTTCATTGCTCTCTGCTACTGTCAGTGCCCCACCCATCGCACGCACGCACACACACACACACACACACACACACACACACACACACACACACACACATAACACAGATATGCATACATGAGTGTCTACTATATGTTTTTGATTACATATGTAACTGTACTCATGGTCATTCTTAGCTCTCATCAATCATGTCTTTGTGTGCGATCAGTCTCTGAGCCAAGATGCAAGACAAAAAAAGTCTTAGCTTCTCTCAGTATTTGTCAGTTCAAAGTTGTGCTCATGGTATGTTTATAGAAGCAGGATTGTTCACAGTCCTCACCCACACATTTTGTTATTCACCATGAACAGTTGGTGGCACAGCGGTAGAAATTGAGGTTTCTGAGTTAAGATTTTCACCCCAGTTGGCAGAGTTTATCGTGGAGTTTGTGGGTTTAAATAGCAACTGTTGCTCAGTTAACTGTCTCACTCTGTCATGCGAGAAATGAAATTCCATTTTGATCAAAGTAGTTAATACCGAAGACATTCAGGATGGGCCAAATGTTTCTTTGAAAATGTTAGTAACTCATCGGTTAAAAGTAATGACACAGGAGTTATACAGTTTATATAACATGTGTCTACTTGAGTATAACTATACATGGTGCAGCAATCTCATGTAGTCTTAAGTTGCATAGAAATTATTTTCATTTGGGTAACTACTAGAACGGCTTTACATGCTTTAATGTTCAAAAACACATACTTTTTCTCGTACTGTCCAGTGCTGCATCTCTGTTTTACCTCCTGTCTCTTTAAGGCCCCCTTTCATAATATCCAGTGTGCTCTTATTGGTTAGCTTGCATATGCCTGAGCAGCTGTGCTAAATCAATTCTTAAAAACTAGCCACTAGGCATAACTTGCAAATGCAAATATGTGACACAGTGATGTCACCAAGTCACGAAATTAAAGGCAGAACTACTACCATTTCAACTTTCAGGACCTTTTACGTGCACAATAACCTAAATAAAACACTGATGGATAGGGGAAACAAAACAAAAAACACAATAGGTCTTCTTTAAAAACAACTAGGCCTTTGTTTTATATTTTGTTGAGTTGGATACTTACATTACTCCAAATGTTTTCAACAATGTTTAAATGCAGAAGATCCGTGATTCAAATCAAGGTAACGTTGCGTTTGATTTAGCAGCTGTTACCTCCATGAAAACACCAGATGATAGAGGAACAAGTGAATAAGGAAGTCTGCAAATGTGATTAAACATAACATGAACACATCTTTACCTCATCCATAAATGTTCCAGAGTCACGACAGGTAGATTTTCTTGGGTAATGGTGGTTGTGTAACAATGAAGACAACAATTCCTGTGATCCCACACTACCTTTTTCTTTTGTCTTTATTTTTGATTGAAAGGACACTAGTGGCAGAAATAACATACTCTGCCTTTTAAAAGGCAAGAAAGTATTTAATCTTTGTTTTGACAATTAGAGTAAAAAGTGCCATTTATAACAGTGCAGTTGTTATTTACACAAGCAGCCCCTCTATAAATGCCACCCGATAATAACAGAAAGGAGCAGACATGACATGATATGACTTCATTAAATAAACCCTTGACCCCAGAGATGCTGGGTTGATCTATTTCCTCGAAGCCTTCCTTTACTTCACCAGAGAATGAGATCCCACGCAGAGATTGTGGCTGTGCTATCGCCCCATCTTTAATTTAGAAATGCAGGAGGACTGCACGTGGTGTAAGATGGTTATCCACTCTCACTGTCTGTCTTGTCACTTCATGCATGTTCGCTCTGCAAAAGCCTCCTTTGGGACACATAACTGGCTATGTTGGAGCACTTTTAAAATAGTTTTCTTTGTCTGTCCATTCCCTAATGACCACTCACAGCGGTGATGATGTCAGAGATAATTTCTAGAGGATTCTTTTGAGGCCTCTGAGACCAGACATCTGAGGGCTAGTTAACCAAGAGAGAGCAGTTCCAGGATTGTAACGAGAATTCAGTGCTTTTTTGTTATATTTTCCTCAGAGGGCTGCATGTTTGCATTGCAGCAAAGCGCTGAACACACAGGGCCAGCCAGGAGCAGCTCCCCTGTAGCTGCGTCTTGATCAAGGACAGTTCTGCAGGGGTGTTGGTAGATCAAAGCAGAGATGGTCTGTCTAACCACAAGGCCTCCCCTTCCTCCAGAATTCTGTAGGTGGATTGAGGGGGTAGAGGTGCTCCTCACTCCAGAGTCCGGATGACAGCGAACGCTAACTTGAACAGACTGAAATGCCATTGGTCACAGCAAAAAAGCATTTCACGACACAGCTGACATTTGCTCGATGATCCCCTTTTAATTGGAAAAGCACACACTGTACCCATTATCTTATCAAGCTTGTTAAATTTCTACTTTTGCTAATTAATATCTAAAATCTTCGGCATCTGGCTCTGCAGAGGGCTCGGTCTGTAGCTAAAGTTGATCCAAGGTCTGCCGGTCATGATGGAGCACTGACGATGGTGTCTCCAGGGGTTTCATCTTTGCTCTTCACAGTTGCCTTCCAAACAATTGAAAGGCAGAGAAAACAGTGCAATTTGTCTAAAAGGAAGCGACTCCGATCGATAGAATTTTCATTACAGTTATGTTTTCATACTGCAGCAGAGGCAGGGTGCGGAGCTCTGATGAATGATACATTAATGTTCCCGTCCCCTCTCCCCCCTGTGTCAGTCCTCGGCTCCTGAGCCCTGTCACTGCAATGATGCGGGAGCACGGGGATGAGTTTACGCGCAGGGACCTGATTCTCCTCAATGCCACGTCCCCAGTCAACAGCTGTCAGTTTTGTCATTGTAGATTTCAGGCGGTGTCGTGGCTTTGCAGAGGGGGGGATACCAGAAGGCATGATCTTTGAGAGCTGCACTTTATTGAATTATCCCTCACTCTGTAGTCCCACTTTGAGAGGCGGAGTTAAGCAGCTTACCTGTGGCCCTGAAAAATACGTGACTGCAGTGTCCATAGTCATGCAAGGAATCAGATTTCCCCTCTGACAATATAAGTATTGGTATTCATCATGCACTTGTGTAAGCTACAATTACTATATTGTCAGAAGTGTGTGTACAATCCTGTCCACATAATTTGGTGTACTTTTTATCTGGGCCTGTTTTTCCGAGTATCGGCCAAACCCCTCAGTTCCAATTAAGGGAATCCTAATGTCACAGAGCAAAGTCATAGCATTGGTCTCCCATATAGCCTGGCGATAATTGATTTTGGGGGCTGATACCGATATAAGGAATTGAAAAAAATCAGATATTGATATATCTGCTGATATACCCTTTTTTTTCTTCAATGATTCTTCAAATGTGGTTTTCAAACACTTGTGACAAAGTCTTGTTATGGAGACAGGATATTATTTAACAAAAGATAATTTATAATCTACAGTATAAAGCAAAGAGTATTAATATCGGCATACATTGAACAACATATACACTGAAACTGAAAGAGATAATATTGGCCAAACAATATATCAATCGAGCACTAGTCCCCAACCTTTCTGTTTTGTGTCTTTAAAGTTAATCAATGGTTATGGGACTGCTTGTCATTGGTATAATGTAATTGTGTTATGAAACTGGTTTTATTTTGATATTTTATAGTGGCAAGAGATGCTAAAAGTCATCATGAGAAGTGAAGACATCCATGAGCCATTTTGTGCCTCCTTTCATCTTAATACTCCCACAACTAGGGTTGCAACAAACAATTATTTTCATAATTGGTTAATCTACCAGTTATTTTCACAATCAAATGTTTAAACATTTAGTCAGAAAATGAGATTTTAACACACTGTAATTACAGTTTCCTAGAGGCCAAAGTGACATCTTCAAATAGCTTCTTTTGACGACCATCATTTACTGTCATAAATGACAAAGAAAAGCAGCAAATTAAGAGGCTGGAACCAGCAAATGTTTGCACTTTATATTAAATGACTGAAATGATTAATTGATTATCAAATTAGGTGGCAATTAAGTTTATTTTGATTGACCCATTGAATCTACAAATGGTTGCAGCTGTACTTACAACTGCTGGGATTTTTAACTGTTTTGCAAGGATTTTGTTTCGTGACAATGATAGCCTGCACAAGGTAAGTTCCAAAAACAAAAATTTCAATTTGGCTGGTGAAGAGCTTGACTGTCCTTCAGAGTCGAGACCTTCACTGTGAGCCACAATAAATAAGAGACTGACCTCACTAATGCTCTTGTGCCTGAATTGAAGTAAATCCCTTCAGCTACATTCTGAAATACTGATATAATTTTGGACAACAAACACACATGGCTGTAATGTCCACACACTTTTGACCATTTAATACTTGAGTGACAGGCCCTGGCATGCACCGGCTTAGTCTTGCTAGGTCCCCACTCATCACCTTCATCAATTCGCTAACCACTACATCATCACATCCACATTAGCTGGCACAACCTCCGTCACAGCAGACAGGTTTTAGAATGAGACACCGGAGAGGACACTGTGGTAACTCACACACCACACAGGAAATGCTGATCAGCACCCATGACAGCAGAAGGTGTAGGTGTAAACCGCGACAGCCCAGTCCCTGATTCAAATAAACCTCCCGTGATACAGCTGTGACAGGTCAGCCAGATAATGCAACACAGAGGGCAAAACAAATTGGGCTTACTCACACAAGGCGCCCATTGCTCATTATGCCCTTAGCAATCACAAAACAAATGACCGCAGGCCCTACAGGTGCAACCGATTTCACTTTCTTGGCATGTAGTCATTTACATTATCATCATTTATCACCAGTGGTGTGGCAGCCTAATATATTGCTTAGTGTTTGGTTTGTGTGCTATGTATGCACATCGCAAAACAAGAGGAAATTGCACTCTCACATCTCAGTTTATGGACCACCACACAGGTTTTTGTTGCTGTCAATGTTAGCAAGCGGCAGCGATGACAAATTGTCCAGCTTAGAGTTTGCAGTTTCTTCCTCCTGCTCTTTGCTGCTGTGCGTCTGTGCACCACTTGAGTTTTAGGTTAGCTGTAATTTATGATTATTTTTCTGAAGCTGTATGTGTTTAACTATTCAGCCAGTGATTAACGATCAAGCTTTGAACTCCTAATTTTCTGACATGGGCTCATAAAAAAATTGAAGTGGGCTAATTAAGTTGTATTTACACCTTTTTTTTACTACTGACATGCTTATAATGATGCATTTATGTCTGTGGATTGTCTCAGTGCTGATCTAATTAAGTAGTGGAATCAGTGTCTCAACACCACTAAAACTAAAGAGCTGAACCATGGAGACAATAGAGAGAAAAATCTTTAAGTTACACAGCGTATAAGAAATGCCAGGGATTTTAGGAGGTGACGTTGGCTGCATTACAAATAGCATACTTTTTTTTATTTTTAGTGTGTACAGCAGCTGCCCTTGCAAAGTTCGTACTGTAGCATGCATTCAATTGGGACAAACTGCTTTGTCATAACTTTTACCCTTTTGCTCAAACATCCATTGCAGTTCATAACGTGGAATTTTAAGTAAAAAGAAAAGATATGCGATTCAGAATGATTGAGAACTGAAACTGCCCAAAAAAAAATAATTATTGGCATTAACAATTGCCATTAATTAATTTATAAAATGTGACATAAATTCATATTTCTGCTTAAATTGGCCTCTGTGGTTATTTACCTTTGTATTCATTCAACTATATATCTACTTTCCCATTGAATGTTTTATTCTATATATTAATTTATCCAGTTTTTAAATGTATTGACTTATTTCTGCCTTCTGCATTTTTTGTCCACAATAATATTCAATTCTATTTTTCATGCATTTAATTGCATTTTACTTGAGCCAGTTCTTTTGGTTCTCCTTATTGGTTTCTGAAAGAGAAGTCACGTTACTTTTTACACAATGATCAACATGCATTTATGGTAACATTCTTGGACTGAATTAATTGTATTAATTAAGGACTGAAATTAAAATTGAACTGCTAAAAGATTTACTAAACACCAATAAAATACTTAAAAAGAGAAAAATATATTTTTAGTGGAAATACAGCAGCTGTATTCAACCAGACAAAAATAAACACAAAAAGAAGTCCCACATCCACACGGTCAAAGAAAAGGACCTTGAGAGTTTTGAATCCTGGAGTTTAGGTCTACTGCTCATCATCATCTTGTTATTTGAAACTAGAGGACCTAAATTTAGGTGGAGTGGGTGACTCAGTCGGGGTGAAGCTGAGCTACAAACAACAACCTAAGCCAAGTGTGATTACCTGAGTGAACTGCCAAACAGGCAAACACCCCAGAATATAGATGGGTTTTCCCAGCAATCATGTCAATGTGTGGTCTTGTAACTCTGCATCAGATTATTTCTGTTAGCACCTGCAAGAACTCACTCATGGAGTAATATGGAGTTTGAATTGTTGCTGCTTTTGGCTGCAATTTCTCACTCGAGTTCCTGTGTTATGTTGGCGAGAGTAATCAGTCATCTATCAACCTGTCATGATGTGGAAAAGCGAGCATGTCCTATACAGATTTACATCCAAAAATTGTGGATTTGATGCATTTATTCGTCCCTGTGTGGTAGCAGTGCTTTTCAAAGAAGAGGAGTGTACTTGTGGCGGGGAGATGGGGTATTTGATGACACCTGAGAATGTGAGTGTGTGATTAACACTAGACAAGAGGGGAAGAACAAAGGCCTCAGTCTCTTGGACAAATACAAAAACATATGTATAAAATCTTAAAATTGGTTCCAAATATACTTGGGTGGTCGTTAATAAACCTAGGTGGACCACCCAAGTAAAGTATATGTGTAGGAAACACTGGGTAGTAAACTGAATATCTTTGGGCTTAGAACTGTATTTTGGACATCATGAGCAACTCAGAGACGTTTACAAATGTGTATCTGAGTAAGCGAAAAAGTAATCGAGCAGATTCAACATTAATGTCATGCATGCATCCTTGAATGATTCTTCTAAGGCAGTGAGGCATCTTATTATTATGATGCAGTGAAACTACACAGTCACCACTAGTTAAACATCTGCTGACAGGAGTCGATGGTACCAGATAAAGAGGCCATTTGCTCTGTATTACATTTTTTTGCATGAAACTCAGACAAAAGTGGTTCCTCCGAGGCAATCAGTTACCCCTTACATCTCATATTTCCCCCGTGCCAATAACCCAACCCAGCACTCATTTTCAGTGATTGATCAAAAAGTGTAGTGATCCACCATTGTCTTCTGGATGGTATCCTGCTCTAATGGCTTGAAGCTTCTAAGTGATAGACAGTTCTGTTGCAGCAATCTTTCATTTTTCCCGTCGTCTAAAGGCAGGGGAGGCAGTATGCTGATGGAAACGCACTTTTTTTTCATTACTGTCTCACCGTGCAGTTTCTCTGCCTCGGCTCATTGCTGGTAGGACATGAACCCAACTCCTAAGAGATCTGAGTCGCTTCATTGATAAGATCTCCCAGGTTTTGTCCTTTCCTTGACATTATTTGTCAAATAGTTTGATGAATCCAGAAACTTTTTACAATCTCTTTGTTGTGTTTCAAACAAGTTTCCATCACTTTACCTCTACAACACACCCTGGAAGTGCACCTGATAAATTCTGAAAACAACCATTTCCTGCTGTGGAGGAGATTACGCCCAAAGTACAGTATGCTAACATTTAATCTGTGATGATTTATGATTTGTGGTTATTATTTCCATTGAAGTATGGTTTTCTTATCATGGTCGTTCTGAAGAAAGAATTTGGCTCTTGTTTTTTTGTGATAACACTAACTTCTGCATTACCTTTTTTTTATTGCCCTCATCAGTTATTTATTTACCTTTTTATGTTGGTGGCTCATGTTGTCCTTACTAGAGTTAAATGGCAATAAGAGGCATAACCACATCTACAAGGATCCGGAGCATAACTCATTTTCGGAAGGGCTACAGGGTTTATTTTGCTTTTCCACCACGATCTTATCACCAACTCTGTGACTGTTTTCTCCTTTGACCTTATTTGAATTCAAAGATAAGCATCCCTCCAGCAAAATTGGACCAAATTAGTCTTTTATCTGGTGTGTTTTAAGGGAGTGCTTTGTCACCTTGCCTGTCTGCTGAATGCAGGCTCACACAATGTAGATGTGCTCAGCTGCTGGCTTGTGTGATTTGCCCAAATTCGTTTTAGTGGACTTCAATGCTTATTCAGGTCACACAAGTGAACTGACCTCTGTCTGAATGCCCTTTAATGCTTTATCAGATCCAACACTTTCAATCCAACAGATTGAAAGTGATTCCAGCACATTACAATGTGAAAAACAAACAGTAGGATTTGTTGAGAAGTGTGTGAAAGGCTTTGTTCACTCCGGCATTACATTATCTCATTTATCCAAATCTGTAAGGAATTTGTTTTTTTTTCCTTGACTTCATAAAATATTCAGAAGCCTGAAATGTATTGAAATTATGAGCTGATGCTCAGTAGGAACAACTTACAGTACATTTCATTTAAATTCTCTTAGATACACAAATAGGGAGTTTCAGAGCAATTATGCACATAATCAGAATGTGTTTTGACATCGCCATGTCTCATTAACAGAGTTGTGATTAGTTTACTTCAGATTAGATTAGTTCATGAGGTTCATTTCCCTTAGTTTAAGACAAAAAATGTCTTTCCAGTCTTTCACAAAACGAATGGCAATAATCAATATGACATGTTTCAAATTTAAATGTATTACTTTAAACATGAATTGATGACTAAACTTCCACAAGAGCATAAATGATTAGCTGACTGATCGATCAGTCAACAGATCATCATCAAATTACAAGTACAAATTAATTTGTCTTACAAATTGTCACAAAATAAAGAGCCATTTTAATCATTATGTCATTTTTCAAGCAGAAAAGCCAAATATTTGTCAAGATTTGGGTTTCTAGTTGTTTCCATACAAACACAAAACAACTTGAGACAACAGTTAAAAACAGAAGGTCTCCTCCTCGATTGGTTGGGATGCTTCCTTCTCTGCATTTACAATTTCACTCTACTCCATGTTTTCTTGTCACTCTCTTCTTCTGTGGTGGTGGTTGTGAAAATAGCCTATGGATAAATTACAAGCAATCTTGTTGCCCACATCACATTACTTTTGTCAGGCAGCTGGATTTGCATAATATCACGCTAGAATTCAGCACTCATTTGCACCATAACAGGCCCCAAATATATAGCAGAGACATTAACTCATAACTCCTTCTGTTGGGATGGTGTTGCCAAATCCCTACCAGTGGACACATTTCTATTATCACATTGGACGTACTGTCCTATTGTCCAGCCCTAATTGATCAATTAACTAAAACAATAGCGGGGGATGAACTCTGTTTCCACCCAGTGTGAGTCACTAGTCACTATCTCCAGTATCAACATTTGTAAAGTGTTACATAATGGTTTTAACTCAAGATTAGTAGATTTATTTTTTTCTTTTACAGACATTTTGAAGTTTAAATCGAATATGAAATCACTCCACTGGCAACAGGCCGCCGACGCTGATGGGAGACGAGCACGAGGCGAGCCGCCACCTTGTGTCGAGCACTTTCCGAGTTATCTGGTGCTGAGGCATGGAATGAGCAGATAAAACAATTCTAAAGGGGAAATGATTCTGTCCGTAATCAGATTTATTTACGCAGCCCACTGAGGAAGATTGATGTCTTATCTGTGGCTGAGGATTTCAATTCTCTATGCTACGACGCAGATAAACAATCAGTCTGCCGTCTCCAGAGCTTTTTAATTGTCTGTGTGTATGTGTGAGTGAGTGCATGCGTGCATGTGCAGGCATGTGTGCCTATTAGCATGTTTTGTCTATCAGCATGTTTTTGACAACCGAGACAGTGATGTTTCAGAATAAGTCACTGTCTCCCTCTCCCCAGCTTCTTGCATGACTATTTTTCATGGCTGTTAAATGCCAGACATATGCTCTTACATCTTTGTGACGAGCAATTGGAAAGTGGAGCTCAAGCAGAGATCAAACCACCGCTGTTGCTCCTGTCTAGCTGGGAGACATGTTTTCTCCTTTCTCGTGAGTGTGAAAGGAGCGCGCCACCATTTTGACTGAGGAGGCTGTCGTGTGTCGAAATCCATGTTGTACTTTTTTCCGCAGCATACTTTTCATTCTCCGTTTCGAGCTCGTGTGCCTCTTTGGTTGGAGCAAAATGTTAAAATGTTTTTTCCTATGCAGAGATTAAGTGATCGGCTAATATGGTTTGTCAGTGAACAACAGTGGAGTACAGTATATCTGTTCTCGAAGGGACAAAGAACTCATTACTTGCACCGTGGCCTATTATTCATGTGGCACATTATGTTAATGACTTACTGTGCCAAGGATATAGACTATTTTAGTGTTTTTAGTACCATGTCGCTATGTGGTGTATTGATACTGAAGTTCAGGGTAGTTTCCATGGTAGCACTATATTTGATGGCAGTGGTGGCAGACTGTTGAATTGGGATTTACTATGTTGTATTGGGAATTAGGAGGGGGAAGCTCTCCTCATCTTAAAATAGGCCAGTCAAGGAAGAGAAGAGGTGTGAAAGCAGAAACTTGGCATCACCTCTGCTGACTGTTGCTCAGAAGCTAACAAATTGCACCAATATTTTTCCCTTCCTTTACTCAAAGCAACAATGTTGACGGACAGCTCTCACATTTTTTCCAGGAATAAAAGATTTTTGTGACTTGTTATCAAGCTGAATTGTTATTCCTGAGGAATAAACTACAACAGAGTGGTATGCGAGATCTGAGAAAGATTGCTTCCCCCTCCTCCTCCCGACTTAGACAGCTCGTCTTATTATCTCCTGAAATGGCAAGGTTACAGTACCTACAGGTGCAGAGGAAGGTGAGTGTGTTAGCGTTTTATCTTTAAACCAGTCAAGCTTAACAGAAAAGCGCAGCCACTGAAGTCGCATCAGACTCTGCGAGGAATAAACATTCTCTTATGTACAAGTTTTGCAATTCAGCGGAGCTACTTAGATGAGGAAATGAGAGAATGTTGAAATATATTAGGTGTGTTTAATGGACCCGGAGAAACACTGGGAAAAACAACCTTGGTTACCTCTGGCATTAATATAAAATTTATGAGAAGGATTTAGGCCGATCTCCTGTAGAGCCTTGAGAAGACGTTGCTTTGTCAGTCAGCACACGTTTAGCATAAATCTCTCACTTCTCCTTTTTCTGCAGCCACCTCCAATCTCCCAATGTTCAGTCTCTCCTGCTGTTGTAGTACGGTTGGATTGTTTCCATTTTCTTTTCTGTTTAGGTTTTTAGAAGTATTAGGTCTTTTTATTTTTTGACACTGTTTTTGTCACCTTTTTTCAGATTTTTAAAAGCACTGTAAGAATCCTGCCTCACTACCATAATTAAGCTGCAACTAATTAGATTATTTTCATTATTGATTATTCTGGAGATTATTCTGGAGATTATTTTCAGGATCGATTAATTCTTGAGTCTTTTAAAATGTCAATCACAATTTCCCAAACCCTAGTGTGACATCTTCAAATGGCTTCTTTTGTCAGTGAATGATTAATCAATTTTCAAAATAGTTAGGCAACTAATTTTCTTTCAAATTACTGGTCGTTTCAACTATGTGTGTGCGTTTAATATATATTTACAAAACCACCAATTTCATATAGATGTGTTCATTTACATCCCTAGTAAGTGCTGGTATTATATTAATCATTGTGTTACTTTCTTCTGCAGCCACTTATTATTAATGACCCGTCAGAAATTGGACTTATTGATTGCGCCCCATTTGCATTCATATGAAAGCTGTAATGAATTGAGCCATTTTCCTTAGTATAATAGTTGGGCTATCTGCTGGTTAATAGGGGGGACCTTTTTACAGGTGAGGCGACTGTCGTCTGTCTTACTGTGATTCATGAATTTTCTGAATGGCCTCTAATGAGCAGCATATTTCAATCAGCTCAAGGATCGGAAGCAGGGCCCTCCGTTCCTCCTGCTGCTTTTTGATGTTAATAGAAATTTTCAAGCAAATGGTGTGATACATTTCCTTTTTATTTTTTTACAAAGTTCACATAACTGCTTTTTTTAACTTTCAAAGAAGTTCTTTTCAATATGGTTACCATCAGAGACCTCTATGACTTAGGGCTGGAGGGTGACATGTGCTGCTTTTTTTTCATAACTATGATTTACTATAATCTGCTCCTGAAATATAAATAAAATATCTAATAAAACACATGCAACTTTAAGTTATGAGCAATATCAGAGCTTCATGGTTCAGACTTTCATTTGTAACATGATTAGATATTCCTGTTTATTCTGCCTTAACAAGAGATGATTGACAACATGCATCATCGATGACGCACAATTCCACCAGAGAATCAGCCAATTAAATCAGTCGAATGGCACCACGCGCCCTGCAGAAATGTATTGATTTATTGATTCATCGTGTCTGCGGTTGCGCAAGTACTTGAAAGGAGAAATCAGAGAGGCAGGCAAACTATGTAGCCACACTAATGAATTCACTGTGCTATTTTAAAATGTAGTCTCAACTAGGGCTGCACGATATTGGAAAAAACAGACATTGCGATTTTTTTTAACCCTGCGATATATATTGCGATATGAAAAAATACAGGAATTTGAATGTCTGTGTTTAAGAGATATTCTTATTGTTATCTTTTATTGCTTGCTTTTATTGTGCTGGGACCTGTGTACATGTTTCGTTCTATCATGTGCAAACATCAATTGAATGACAATAAACAAACCTTTGAACCTTTTGAGCTCTCCATCTTAAAATGGAACATTCTAGCTTCATAATTAAATTAAGTAACTAACAATGAGTGATAAACAGGTTATTCAACCTTTAATTCAACAACTCAAATATTTTACAGCAAAACTAAACATCTTTCGTTTTATCAAAAATGATTTAAAATAAAAATAATAATAATAAGAGCAGCTCTACATCAGTGGTCCACAACCCCTTGTTATGTAAATAGTAGAAAATAAATAAACACGCACAAAACAAAACAATATTAAAATAAATAAATAAAATAAGAGCAGCCCTAAAGCATTCGTCGTACTGAGCTGCTGGTACCGACGTAAATGGTCAAACAAATTAGTTGTGTTACTTGTCGTTGTGGCAACAGATGCAAGGCACTGTCGACACAGAACGCGTGTTGCTGACGTTGCTTTTCTTTTTGGCACCAAGTCTTTGTTTTCGGCATTTTCGCTTGTTCCTTGCTCATTTTTCAATGTTGTTACCGACAGGACTCACTCCATGTGTAGGGGCGTGGTCTGCTTTGGCACACTGAATGAGAACTAATGTGATTGGCGGATCGCTGCACATGCAGCGTCTGCATGCACAGTGTGTGTCAGGTACACTTGAAATTAGATGAGTTAATTTGCCTCCTACATCGCAGGCCCTGCAATGTGACTATTGCGCACATGTACATCGCGATGACGATGCTCAAACTATATATCGTGCAGCTCTAGTCTCAACTGTGTATATGCATCAGACAACATTTTTACCCCATCATAAATAGCCCATCCTGCTCACTTTATCACCACTAGTTCATATTATCTATAGCACAAAATGGCTGCTGTCTGAGGCTTTGTTTGCACACTGCCTGCGCTGTATGTAATTGCACTCAATAGGTAGTAAATCCAGCCTCGTAAATCACAGACCGCGGGTGTGAATATGATCTAGCTCAGCCTCTGTGCACAAACATTTACCCAGGTCTTGTGGACCATGCCGCCTCCATCCCACAGAGACAAACTGGAGATCAGGACCCTCTGTGGGGTTGCTCTGAGCTGCTGGAACTGGTTCAAGGGTTTGAGCTTAAAGCTATTATTAGGACCAGGTACGCTCTTTGCATTCACTTTCACATGGACTCTCAAATGACCACTCACACTCACTAATCCCAGGGTTTAGCTAAAATGTGTTTATTATCAGACAGGCTGATACTAATGGGAGGAAATATCCAAACAGTAATTTGTGTACATTATTTAAAAAAAAAGAGTGATTAACCTTATTCAGTCTCAAGGCTGTCACCTCTGAGCTGGCTCAACAGCAATTTAACTTTGAGCAAGTTTATTGTTATTTAACTGAATCAATATGCATCCGTTGCTAACACCATCTCGTAATGTTTACCATCTCCAATAATGCTTTTAATCTAATTAGACAAATTGCGATCAGTCAGTCAGAGAAAGCGAATAGCATAAAACAGAAGTAAAGTTAATTGCTTCAGAATAAAGCCATGTCTGTTAATTAACCTCGTAATGAAGGCAGCCATTGAGTTGAAGGAGATATGTGTCAAGAGCAAATCATCAGGTTGGGAACAAAAATTAAAAAAAACAAACTGATTTGATATCACAGGCATGTGGATATTAAAAGCATTCAGCCACTTCTTCATAGCTCGGCTATTCATTCTGAGAATCAAGCGAGCATCCAGAAGATGCAGCCGTGATTATTTACATCTGTTAGAAATCGAAATAAAAACAAACACCAAGCAAGAGTGTTTCTTTTGCACTGAGGAATGGTGCGTCCTAATGCACATAGGTCAACCGCGTAAAAGAAAATATCATAAATCAAAATTGCCACCATATATCTTACATTCAAGCCCTTGGGTAGATGCTGTGCATCATAATCTTCTCATAGCTGCACTTTCGCCTGAAGGATGTTGCCTCTAGAAGTCATATCGCCCTGTTTATAGAATTCACCTCAGGATTTACAGCTCCTGATAACTGTCCACTCCCCTGGTTTGTAACAAATGACATTTACTGTTTATTCAAGATGATTGCTGATGTAGAGCGCACAGGAGCGGACACAATGACGTGAAAAAAATATGCACAAGTGTTTGGCTGCAGTGAGTTATGATTCTCATTGTTGATTAATCTGTATATAATCTAATATATTCAGCACCACAAAGAAAATACGTTATTGCTCACAATTGGAAAGTTGGAATCAGGGATTGAAATGCATAATTATTTTCTTGGTAAATGAGTGCAGCTTTTGCACACCTCAAGACCGAAGGCTGACAAAATCAGGAAAAAGACTCCTGCACACTGTCCACGTCACTTGCAATTAAGTTTATTAAGAACAATGTTTCAGTACTTTATCATTTGATAGCTTGATAATCAAGATAACCTGATGAAAAACAACCATTGTCTTTTTAAATTGTTAAAAAATAATTGTGAAATAGTCATTAAAAATGGTAACTATCTCTTTTCTTCTCCAATAATTGTTTACTTTACATGTTTACTTGAAAATGTACTTAATTGATTAATCAATTATAAAATAGAAAATATAAAACAAGGTGCTTCCTATATTGTCCAACTGGTTGCCATCTTAATTTTGCCTAAATTCTAAGCAACAGCACTTCACATACATACTAGGGGTATCAGAATTTTCCAAATCCACAAGTCGAATTAATTTTCATTAAAAAAAAATTTCAGCACTGATACTGTAGCTATGTTATTTGTTGACTTACATTTAAGGATATGTGGATATGAATTCAATCTTCAAAATTGAACACTATTTTCAATCAATTCTCAGTTTAAAATTGAAATCATGACACCCATAATTTATACTATATACACTATAGTATGCTCCACAAATTGCGTAGATAAAATTAAATGCACTAATTACAATCAGCCATGTTGCTGTCATATATGCAGGTGTAATTTATCCTATAGGCTTTACATCTATGTACAGGACATGGACAGATGCTTGTGACTGATAGACTGGATATCTGAAAGCATAATGATTTCCTCAGATCTTATTGAAGCTGATCATATGGCTGACTTGAAATCCCTTCAAAGCCAGCAGGTGAATATTCATGCTGTCTTGATTTCTCTGTGGAACCTCCATGAATTCCCAAGAGAAAGATCAACGCAGTTCTTCAAAAGGTTAAACTTGGTTGCACAGCTCCAACCTGCCTGGTATCTTATCAAAAAGTGCATGAACATAATAGATTGAGTCTGGCCCTGGAGGGGAAAAGCAAGTGGGACCTTTCTGTGTTATTAAAAAAGTAATTTCTATAATTCACAACTCTCTGGCAGTTAAAGATCGACTTGACTTTCTTTTTCCAGTGTAAATTTCATGAAAGAGCAGTCAGAAAAGACAAAACCATTGTCAGCCCATGAAGTAACCATCTACTCAGTCCAGTAGCTGCGTTGTTGGAATGTAGGCGAACACATTAAGCAGGAAGAATCCCTCTCAAGGCCGTTTCAGTGATGGCGCAGCTCAGTGTACACCTGTTTCTTGAGGATTTGTGGGAAAATTGTTTCTGGACTTATATGATTTTCTGACCATGCGTCCTAGTAGTGAGGCAAAGTCCCATCCCTTCTGGTGTGCCCCAGAGGAACCTTATTATGAAGAGAAACTGTACATTAGTGAATGGCTAGAATTACCTTTTTTTTCCTTTTAATTAAAGGTAATTTGAATTTACCATGAATTACTACATGAAGTTTGTCACTTTAAAAGATTATTTTGCAAGCCAAGTCAAAATATAATAAACACAACTGCTAAGTGAACCACATTGTCTCACATGTCACCAACACTAACATGGCTGTAACCTTGGTACAGAAAAAGTTGGGAAAATTTGAAAATCAAAACAAAGTCTGGCCTTATTGACAGCTGCAGTTATGCAAAAGGGGAGTTTTGTGAGCTAGTTGATATACATGACCAGCTCAAAATAAAGAAAATCAGCTATTTTGATCATCTACCGATGGTTTCAGTCACATCAGTCAAAAAATTTCAAATATGTTGGTTCCAGCTTCTTCAATGTAAGAATTTGTTGGTTTTCTTTGGTATTTTTATAGTAAATGAAGACTCTGAGGGTTTAAGAATGAAAAGGTTCCAGCTGAAGAAATCACTTTGAAATCACTCTCTGGGAACTTGTGATGAGGATTATTAACCATTATTTGACATTTTATAGACTTAACAATTAATGAATTAATTGCGAAAAAAAAAAACTGATGAATTGATAATAACATAACAATTAAGTGTGAGGTTGTAGCTTTGTTAAAAACAATTTTGCAGTAAAAGTACTCACCTAGTGAGTTTAATTTCACAAAGTAAAACTTACCTAATGAGGGCTGCATATGTTTTTCTCCATTGCTTTATGTCAGGAAATCTAGAATCTAGAAAAGATGAACACTAACAGATTTCGTGAAGTTGATGACAAAGATAAACATGGTGTGATGCAGGTTTGGTGACCAGGGTGGTGGATGCCTGATTGTCTTCATGGTTAGGTGACAGATGACATGTCATGTAACAAATGAAAGTGGCTTGTCCAATTTCTGCTTTTTCTTGTTTTGTCTTTTTGCATCATCTACTTTTATGTAATCAACAAAACAATGTCTCATATCCTATTATAACTGTTTTTGGTGTCTTGAGATACAAACATCAAACTTTTCCATATCCATTTCTTTAGAGTATCGTGTTTATAGTGTAGTGTGTTGCACATAAAAGCGCTTCATACCGAGGTCAGCTTCAAATGTTTGAAAGAAAGCAAAGTTTGGAGAAGCTATTTATGAACTGTGTTCCTCCCACATGAATATCCCGCAGAGTTCTGTCACAGGCAGATTAAAGACATTGATTCACAATGGAGGAGAAGGGTAAAAATAAATGCATCACATAATCGTAAGTCAGGGGTGGTGCAAGAATCACTGAGCAAGAGCATATTTGCTTTGTTCATCACATCTAGTTTCACTCAATGGGCCCAATCTGTCCCCTACAGATGGCTCGAGCAGAGGTTTGTCTGGGTGAATGGGTGCACAGGGCAGGTGGATTCAATCAAGCCGTCTAATGGAATGTAAATCTAAAAGGCACCAGGACCCAGGGATCACATCCTGCGTTTAGTCATGCCCTTCGCATGGTGGCTAAGTGCAGGTGCACATCAGATGACACCCTGGCGACACGGGAGGAGGGAGGAGCGATCATCTGCATGCGGAACTGAATGATCAAGCCAGGGAAACTAGATGAGACAAGATCATAGATGGGATCATTCAAAGCTTGTGTGAGCTGGTGCATGAAAAAAAAACAACCTTTACTACTTCAGTGTACTGCCTCTGCAAAGTGTGGGTTCCTCGTTATTGTTCTTTGGAGGTGAAATGTAATTATCCTCTCTCTGGCATGGAGGCTTTAAGTGATACAGAGGTGGAAGTAAGCCAGCTCGATGTGGATCAGGCACACCAGCCCCAAGGAGGCCTTTGCCGACTTCAGCCTTTATGTGCTACTGAATATTCCTGCCCACTTCAATACCCCAGGGTTGTATCTGTTTATCCTGCACTGCTGATAGCACAGCATCTGAGACATGGAGTCCAAGACAGAATGGATGCCTTTCTGATGTTGAAACGTCGTCAGTGAAATGTCTACATTTAAGGTGGTTTATCTGTGGCACGGAGCACCTAATGTGGCATGGTTGGAGCGCTTAGCTGCATAGCTAAGCACACATATCAAGTGAGGTAAGAGGTGGAAGCTGAGCCTGCAAGACATTTACAAGATAAATATTACATTCTAGACAAGAACTCTGCATTCTTGAGACGTAGGCGGCACAGAATGTTTTCGTAGTGGCATTTCTGTCAGAAGAATGCCGAGATCGTTATGCATCTCCACAACCGCGATGACACGAGTGGTCCTGTTTCTGGGAGAGGGTGATTTGCTGAATGGGAGATCTTTAGTTATGACTACGTCTCAGCCACAATGAAGTGATAGAAAGACACTGTTACCCAACAACATGTTTCTATGGATTTTTTTTTAATCCCAGTTATGCTCTGCTGCAAGCTATTTTAATGTGCATATGTTTTCACTTGTCCAGTACTACACAATGAAAGGCATTATTTCCACTTGATATTGTATTTGGCATTTTAATCCCCTTTTCACTAGAAGATGTATTTATAGATTATCTGTAAATATTAACCGCAACATTTAAAAGTGAATGTGTGATAACATGATGCTGTAGTTCTAGTCATAGAGTTATCGGCTCACTGATTCTACAAATTGTGAAATTAAATTAAATTCTGGTGATTGCAATGATTCTCCAGCTAGCCATTTCACTGATGACTAATATATTTTGTTATGCTTATTCTGCCTAATTTACCCTTTGAACTTGGTTTAAATATATAATTCTCTGCTGTCCAATCATCAGAATACTTGACAGGATTTAATTAACAAATCCAAACTACAAAATTGTTGGGAAAAAGATTACTCTGTGCACACAACAACACTGCCCTTGTTTGAGTTCTGTTAAAAGAGAAATCTATAAATAGGAGACACTGGTTGCTGGGAGTAGAAACCTGTTACGTGCAATGGTTCCTCTCTCTTAAAAAATTATCAAAAAGAAAACATAACATTAGCACACACAAGTTATGATTGATCACTTACGTATTGTACAACATAAAGTTACTACTTTCAGTGTTCCTTTTTCACTACAAAATGGCACTTATGAGCACTCCTTCACTACCAGAGTGCATCTTAAGGTCAGTACCAGGTTAAATCCTGAAACTGACTGCCTTAAACAAGATTCATGTATTATTTACTAGTATTAGATGCTTTCTTGATAAGTGAGATGCTGAATTCACACATTACAGCTGCAAACTCAATGAAGACTGCAGAGGCGGTTTCTTGGTAGTTGTGAGCTGTCGTCTTTTTAAAATGAAAAGATAAACTTTTTCTGGTCTGATCTCTCTCAACATAGCTACATGTCCTTTTTAAAATGCAAAGTAATAATGTTCAGTACAGAGAACTTTGGTGCAAAGTAATGCATGTTGCAATTCCGCCGTTTAAACCTGGAGTTGGCAGAATTGAGCATCATGTCTCTTCATTTACATCCTGTCTGAGAAACTATTGACACATCAGCTCATCTCCTGGTCAAAAACTTCCTTTAAAGTGTTTAGGACATGGAGGATTATGAGGAATATCAGGAGCAGACAGTCTTTGTTGTGGCTCGGGCGACACTTTCGCTCTGATTCATTTATTTTAAGTGTGCTGTCGCTCCCTACTATATGTCAATTAACTGGAGTGTCCGCAACCGACCTTGGCCAACATCCAGCTTCTTTAGCGGCCCAGGCTGAGCTGGAACGAGGCCAGCCTACTGTGCTTGTTGTCCATCCAGAACCAGGCACAGCGTCAGGTAGGCCATTCAGTCCCAATGCACTGTCTGAGAGCCAGCAGGACACCGACAGCCTATGCTAATGTCCATATGTTCACAATTGCACTCAGCTCTGCTCTCCGCTGGACACAGAGCTACTTTTCAGTCATATGTCATTCAGTAGTCATCAAAGCTTACCAATTGGGACTGTGACAATCCCCTGCAGGATATTTAGGCCTGTCCTTACAGGGTATTTATACTCAGGTTCTTGAAACTTAGAGCATATCTTGACATGTACTGTACGAATGGTCACTGACTTTTTTTAATGTTTTTCATTCCACTCACCAAACCCCATTGTTTCTTCTTCTTCCCAGTCTCATCAACCCCCCTCCCACCTCCCCAGTCATCACTCATGAGGCTAATATTAGAAAAGTTAATTGCATGTGCGTAGTAGTCTATGTTAAATGAATTCTGAGGTCTCAGAAAAAGATAATGAGGTCCAATAAAACGTGGTGGGTAATTGGCAGTTTATCCACTGTGCCATGAAAAAGCATGGATAGCTAAAGGATGAATGTCTTGTCCCACAGCCGGTTAACATTTACTTCGATGTTACATGTTTGTGACATCATGGCGACTACTCTAAAAGTAGGATTCTGCGACAAAATGCAAAAATGTGACTGTCTATTTTGGAAAAAGTCCTGCATGTACTTTGATTGCTCTTTGGATGATTGCTGAGCTATTATGATATGATACATCTGAGTGTTGCTTGGTGCAAGTTATTTAACTCAATGGCTCTCTTTCTGCCTCTTGGTCTTCATACAACTTTGATGCAGATGCAATTTAAGATTTGCCAGTTCCTGGCGCAATGATTTTGGAGAGCCAACAAACCAGGGCATGCTTGGAAATGTAGAAAAGTCTGTTTTTGATAAAAGTGTTAAGTCTAATTACTCATAAAAGCTATTCAGTTGTCGTAAAGCTTGTGAATGACATCCGTTTCTTCTACTCCTGTGGGTGTGCGAGCAAGATCACATATGTGAAGCCTGCCACAGGTTGGATATTGGTGAAAAGCCCTCAAAGGGAATCTAATTTCTTGAGGAATGAAACACATTCCTCTGCACACATATGGTTCTTCCTCCCTGTGGCCCAATCAGAGGCCTGCACATTCAATCAGCTTCACCATGTTAGTTTCTGGGCTTGAATCACAGAACCACACACTCAATTCAAGCTTATTCCCTCTGCACTTGCCTAGGTTGTAAACTGGTGTCCATAAAGATCACAAACACACCCACGCAGTGCCCATCCTCAGGTGATAAAATGCCTATTGTTGATCTCCATTGCAGTGTAACTTGGAGCTGATCCCTAACTGTTATTCTTACAGCAGCAGCCATATGGTTAGCACTTAGTGCCACCTGCCTCTGGCGCTAACCAGGGGAGATGGGGAATATGATGCCGGGGGGTGGAAGAGGGATTGGCAGGTTCGGCTGCCATGAGAGCAGGAAATCACAAAGTCTCCAAACTGACTTAATGGACTTCCTCCGGTTGGCTGTGAAAGGACGGATGGCGTAGCACTTGAGGGCTTGGACTGCCTTTCAGCAGCAGAACTCGGGTCTGCAGCAACATTAACAGGGTTATGTTATTCTCTGTGCCTCTGTGTGTTTCTGCTGCACACTACTATTATTTAGTGTACCTTTGACTCTCATTTACTATCCCATCTTTGCCCCCGGCCCAGTGAAAAGCAAACAATTATAATACTCTTAAAGTACTGTATAAACACAGAGCACTTAAAAATGAATCATACTTATTTGCACTGCAGCTTCTTAGCATACTATTATTTCTACCAAAGTGCCATCTGGTATAAAAGTCATCTCCTGTCTTGGCATATTAAATGTTCACTTAGCGCAGGTGTATTGTTATTTCTTGTTTTTAAAAAAAAGTCAAAACAGGATCTTTATCTTAAAACACATCAGCTAGCAGTAGATGTGTTGAAAATGTTTCTCCTCTGCTTTTATTATCTAATCAGATAAGCTGCAGTATAGAGGCATATGCTTTCATATCTTTAAATGATCCTATTGTTTGTTTGTCTTCTATAAAGAAGATAAATCTTGCTGTCTGGGTGTGAATTTAGTTGCGAAATAGGAATATTTACCATCAGGAATCTAATCTCTATGTCCTATTCTGTGCGCTTTCATTATCAGACTAGGCTATCTTTACAAAAGCAGTCCCTCTCTTGGTGTCTTTACTGTATAAGAGCTGGATTTTGACCCCGTGCTACAGCGTTGCATCCCGAAATGTGAGTTAAATCAATACTGAAGCAGCAGGTTGTCAGTCAAAACACAATATCACTTCTGATGCATGAGTGTGTGTCAACTCCTCCACTGGTTATCAGCATCACATTGGCAAATCGCATGTGAAAAGACCATTCAGAACAGTCAAGAAGCTTTCTATTCACACACACAGAGGGCTCCTCGTCAGACGGCAACCTCACTACAGTCACATTGTGTCATTAAAGCAGAGATTGCAGGACAATCTCTCTTTGATTCAGTTTGAATGATATAAACCAACATCTAATAGGCATCTCTTGAATCTCATGGCCACAGATGTGCGTTACACAGGACAATGCTCAATAGTCTGCAGCAGTAATGAGCAGAGACTCCTGGCCTCCTAATTGCTTGCTAGGCCTCTGCATGGCTCATCAGAGAGGGGCTTAATTGGCCATCACTACCCAGGCAAGCATGAGGCTAAGGCTAGCCCTGTTCCTGCCTGCTCGCTTTTTACCGAGATGCTTGCAGAATAAGTAAGCAGCTCCATTCATTCTGCATTGCTGCCACTAATGAACACAGTTTAGCCCGAAGGTCTTGATCATTGTGTCGCACTCGATCTTGGTCTTACTGTGTTTGGTGTGTTTGTAGCCGCAGTTTGCTGGTGTTGTTCCAGTGTTTGGTCTTTTTTTTTTCTTACTGTTAAGCATCAACGTAATGAAGTGCTTCCCGGTTTTGGTATTGGGGTCTTCAGTGCAAAGCTGACTCGCTGGGAGATAAGTGTCTTCAGCTGCTGGCAATCAATTTATTTGCCCTCTAATGTTGAATACGTGTGTGGAATGAATAGCAAAAGACGTGGAAAGATGAAGGGCGGAAAGGGAGATGAAATTGCCAACTATGTGCATTCCTGTTCTCTCTGAGAAATGATCCTTTCAGGGGGACTACACAACTCTTCATGGACCATTACACTATCCTGAAAAATACAATCACACATTGACACTGAGGAGGTTTTGGAGCCTATTTCAATAGACATGCAGTTAATGCTAAAACATCAACAAAGAAATGACATGATTTTTTCATTTCCACACTTGAGCAATTATGCATTGTTACTGGGGGGTTTTTAACGCTGTCCTGATAAGCCGGATATTATATCCTGTGAGAGAGTTTCTGCTTACATGGAATTATTTTCTGTGCATTTCACCCTCCATACAGGTTTTACGTGTCGTTTTTTGAGGTGAAAGACATTCCTGAACCTGTCCTTGGAAAAGTTGCCACAACCGTGAAAGAAAAAAGACACCCACCCATAATGCAGTATTGATTGGTGCTTAAATCAGTTTGATAACAGCTTTGTCAAATCAGCTCTTTTAACAATCAGATTAGAGCTTTTAGTACAATCGATTGGGGAGGGATTTCAAATCTACAAGATGACAGTTACAGAGGAGCACATAGCTAGAGCCTGGCCACCCATGAAAAGGATCTAAGCCTGCATCCACTGTTCACAATCACTTTTCTTATACAGGGCTGCTCCAATACAGAAAGACAATCTGAAAGCAATTGCTGGAACAGAAGGAATATAGCGAGGAATGATAACCAGCCGTGTGACCTGAACCTCTGCAGAGCAATCACTGCTCGGGTAACAAACCCAAAGCTTCTTTACAGTACATCACACAGATGTGGCAGCCTCATCTGCACATATCACAAGGTAACAGTGACATTATTTCACTCTACGCTCCTGGACAATAGAGGACAGAGATCGACTCGTCAGTTCACCGCGTTCCTCCCAGAACAATACCACGATATTGATTCTTGCAGCTCAATTTGAATTAATGTCATGCGGTGTCACATCCGGATGAGACAAATGCCACCTGAAATGCCACGTACAGTAAATAAGGACAACCCCAGAGTGGCCAAATCGTTAAAATAAAGCACTCCACCGAGGTTACTACTATTTATACTTAAAGCACAAGGTGTTATGCTGTTGCATCCATTATTTCAGTGTGCTGGTTTAGAGTACTTCTGGGATAAATTAAAAGGTGCCTTTATGAGTCACAGCATCAGTTTGGCGAAATGGAGCTAGAGAATGGAGGTATTCACTGGTAATTGCCAGTATTCTCTATATTCGATGTTGAAAGGTACTCTCTTGAGCTGTAATTCTGGTTGCCAAGTCAGCGAGAGGCGACTGTGAGACTGCGCTAGCTCCTCTCTAGGGCTTCTTAATTGGCTTTGTTATTGCAGACCTGTGCAGGGTGAAGGCAGCACGAGAGAATCTGGGCTTTGCTATATAAGATACAGAGCTTTTGACTGTGACCCTCCTCCCAGGGGCAGATTGTTCACAGCTGCTCTCTCTGGAGAAGGTGACCTGGCTTTGGATCCCTCCCTGTGTTTCTCCCAGCGGACCACCCCGCACCATCACCACCACCACCCAATTCTGTCCCTCCCGCCCCTCTCATTCACTCCTCTCCTCACAGAGGTCATTTTCTCCACCATCGTGGAGTTTTCTCCTACCCCCCTTTCTCTTTCTCCGCACCCGTCCGCTTGGCCCAGCGGGGAGTCGCTAATTCTCTCCGCTCTGCAAATTTCCACACTTTTCCGGCGTGGGATGCCAACACCTCTCCAGTGCCTCACTCTGGCATCGCCACCCTTCCTACCAACACAGACACTCATGCATATAAGACACAATTCTCCACACCGGCTTGACCCCACACTTGCTGGGCTTTTAGTAGTGAGAGGACAGGGGTTGCATACGCGACAGTCATAGCAGAATAGCCATGTATTGTTTCAGTTGCTTCCACCGAGGCATTTGACATATTTACTAACAGCAATGTACACTGAGCAATTCTTCTGCTGACCAGACTTTTCAAAAGCTTGAGAATAAATGACTTCATTGGCAATAGCAGCGAGCTCTTAGTGAATGATGAGGGAACATGTTTCTGTGTGTGTGTGTGTGTGTGTGTGAGTGTGAGTGTGTGTTTGTGTGTGTGTGTGGTGTTAGAGTGTAAAAGACGGAGAAGGCACAAAGCAGGTGGTTTACTATGTACAAGAACATTGCAATCAATTCCCTATTGTAAGATCTTGACCCATTTTCTGTTACAGCTTATTATCATTAGTAGCCATCAAGCTTTCTTTTCACTGTGTGTACCACTGCTTTGTGTATGGCATATACCGCATATGCAGCCATGAAAAAACAAACCACACAAGATACATTTTTAATAAAACTTTGCAATGACATGGGCTTCTAAAGAGCTTTCAAGTAGACATTAGTGTACATGTGACTTCATTATGCAGCTTAGTCTATTTATTACTAGGAAACTGCTTTTGAGCTGTCACAGCTCAGGCTGTCTCGCTGCTTGTAAACACAGCTTTGGAGTCCATTTGTGGAATTAATGTTGCAAATGAGCGTTCGAAGAACAGACCAAGAGAGGGGTGTCAGGAACGAGATAGTCATTTCACTGCATATTAATGCTTCTTGTCAGAAGTATTAAGAGATCATGATGTCTTGTTCAGAGTTGAAGGCACCCTGCATAATATATAATTAATTTCCAAAAGATTAGAGGTACAGAAAAGCTAAATTATTCTCTACATATAAACTGCCTTCTTTTTAAAGGATATAGTTAACAAAGGATGCTAAATACATTTGTAAAATGAAAACATCAACTCAGCAAAAAAGAAGTTTCCGTTTCTTTTTTCATTATAAAGCAGTTCTAGGTGATTATATAAATAGAATGACAATATCATAACGCTCAATCCCCGGAGAAATGCCTGTGTTTAGAGACTGTGCATGCAAGCAAACTGTCTGGACTTCTGTTAAGTTGTGATGTCACACAAAAGATAAACTAAGATAAGCAGCTGGTATGATGTATCAATACTACAGAATATGAGTATTGTTTTATATAGTTTTAGAGGTGCTGGTAAATTTAACTTTAACTTTGGACAGTGCCAGGTTAGCTCCTGCTTCAGTTTGTATGCTAAGCTAAGCACAGATCTTGCTTAAACTCCAAAAAGAATCAGGTAAGTGGTAGAAAAGGTTTTGGTTCAACTTCAACTGCACTTAATACCAAAAACAAAACCTGCATTAAAACGGAAGAAAAGGTCTGATCACTAGTTCATAATGGGTTGTAATGAATTGGTGATCAGAGGCTTTTTTGATCAGCAGTTCCAGTGTTATAAGCTGTAATTAGAGTACATGCTGGTGACAATAAACTCAGAATGATGGGCACTGTGAATATGGCTGCAAATGGATGTCAGCACTGATATGCTGCCTCCAGTGAATGCTACTGATGTGCATCAACAGTCACATCTGCAGAGTCTGAATACAGCTAGATTTGGGCTGGAAGCTGCTGAATGTTTGGCCTCTCAGCAGTTTAGAGCTCTTGTTCCATGCTGATAAAGAATCAGCACTCATTTTATACAGTTTTTCATTTGGTGGAGTTTTGGTACAAGCTGGTTTGGTTACTAAATATGACACCTTTTTAAATGGGCAAAGACATTTAGTGAATAGTTAATGCCTTTTATTTGCTATTCAAATGTAGCAATCCATGAAATATCAAAGTATTCAGTGGATCTAATTCCTAGAACGTGCTCTGTTCAATTTTACATCTCCTGTGTATGTTCTGTATAACATTTCAAAAAAATCCTTTTGTAATTAGGTTCCTGTGCTAGAGTTCCCTTTTTGTTCTCCATTTCTACAGTGGCTTCCTTCTACCACACCAGTGAAACCAACCGCAGAGGTGAAAGCAATCATCAGAAAAGCACTCAGTGAGGCCAGTGACTTGATCATGTTTCAGCCAGGACACATTCATTACGAATGCAGCATAAGTCTTCTTTAATGAGCTGGAAAATGGCAAGCAATCAAATCTCTGTAATGTATGGAAAGAGATGCTAAGGTAGGACTGATTAGCTGAGTATAGGATGAGAGGATGGGGGGTTGTTCTGGTAGAGGAGGACGCCAGTTTAAGGCCTTGAACCTCCTGGCTTGTGTTAACCATGACCTCACATTAACACATCATAATTCACTTTCACTCTGTCACTGGAACAAAAGAAGCTCTTCCATCAGACGTGCGTACGACGAACAATAGGCCTCTTGAATAGTCTTCACAATCACACCAAAAATTCCTTTAAATTTCTTGAGCAGTGCTACGAGCAGTTATTGAATGCAACTCTCTTACCCAGAGAATAGCCTTTGTGCGTGGTGTGTTGTATGAGGTCGATATTTAGAGCAGTCCGGCCTAAAAATCAATATCCACTGTCACCAGAAGAATGACATGTCTTTACTGAATATGCCAAATAGAGCAGATACAGATAACAATTTGAGCCCAATTTCTGCGTTAAGAGGACTCATCAGTGTGATTGTTGTAAGGATTTTTGTACTTAAAAAGAGACATTGTGCTGTGTGTGTGAATGTTCTATGAACTTTATCCCTCAAGACAAATCTCATTAAAAAATAAAAACAAAAAAAACCTGAACTTTGGCCTTAAAGCTGCCATAAGAGATAAATAAATAATAAAATAAATGTTAAATACCTCTATATTCAGACAGTAATCACTGTAATAGAGGGTTTGTTCAGTAACCCATGTCTCTCCTCCTCCTCGTGCAGTAAAAGAGAAAATACATTTTCTGGTACCCCTCCCCACTTTATCCAATCAGGACGGAGAACTCCAAAAAGAGGCGGTCCTGTCTACTCTAGAATACACAGGAGGATTCTCTTGTTACCGGCAATGGTGAGACAGTGAAGGCTTCAACTACCAAACATGCCAAGAGAATAACATGCTTGAAGAAAAGAAAGGGGTCGTGTAAGTGTGGTGACAGAAAGAGGAGGGTGGCTAACTGCAAAATGGAAAGGAAGTTAGCCTTTACAGCAGCTTTAAAGTTACATTCTGTGTGGGGGGTTTTTTGTGATTTTTTTTTTTTTCTTTTATCTGTAGCTGTATATACTACTGACCCTGTATGGATGTGATATGATTGCTTTCATTGTTGTTTGGCTTGGCTCGGGTTAAAACCCTGCAGAGAGTGATACATACAACATTCTGATATTGTCTATTTTGACAGATTGGTACTTTATTAAAATTTTAATAAACAATCATCAGTAATGAGGATATGATGACCAAGTGGGTCAAGGAAAGTATTATAACAGTCTAGCAAGTTCAGAAAATTACATCACTTTACTGTTATTCAGTCTTTAAAACCAGGAAAATACAACACTTATGTCATATCAAGCAAAATTATTGTGCCAAAATCTGGGCCACAGTTAATTCCGTTCTGGTGGGCTGGATCTGGATCAGTTCTGCTTTATTCAGTTTGCTCTTGGTTGACATGTAGTCATGGTATGGCCTGCCTCTGGCTCAGACCTGGCAAACAGGAGTGGACCGCCTAAGTGCCATCATTCCACGCAGTATGTGGGCCGGATGAACATGACTGGTATAATTTTGATATCTGGGAACAATATCCATAATCTAAGAATATATCCTGTCTCATATCATGATAAGCACACAATATTGATGTAATGCCCAGCCTTAAATCTGTGGTGCTAAATCTTTGTTTAAAGCTGATTATATTGTTTCATTCCAAATAAAGAGCAATTAGTCAGATGTAAAGAGAAGTTTAAACACTTGAGGCGCAAGTGATTCAACTTTGTCTTGCAGCTGTACTCGTCGTACACAACACCACCCTCGTCATGAATAATCAAGGGACTTTTTACATGGGGTTTGGTAATCCACTCAAATGAGAAAATAAATATTCCATTTTCTTTGAGAGAATCTCCTGCATATATTTGTTGTGCAGAAAGTAAATTGGTGTGCATATCAGCTCCCAGCTGTGTTGTTGTCCATGTCTGTGGAGAGAAATCACAGCAGGAGACCCCATCAACATCATGGTACTAATTTGATTTATGGCTTGGGTGTATGCTAATGCATTGTTTGAAGGCGGTGTACTTCTCACCAAAAACACTAAAAATGCTGAAAGAATACATTTATTTTGCATTCTGAGACCAACTCAGCATGATTAAGTGTTTTTAGTTCTATTTGAAATGCACTACATAAACACCGTACCCACTCTTAACACCATCATCAGACAGCATCAATACACTTTTTATTTCCCTCAGACAGTAGGTATGACTATTGTAGCCCGCTGTAATCACGTCTGTTGGGGAAAAGGTTAGTATGCAGAACATGTGAAGACTGATTGCATTGTTATGCAGTGAAGCAAATTAGCCAACCTGTCTTCCCTTCAGAGGCTATTCATATCCCTGTTTTGATTCTTAAATTCATGTCATGGTTTTGTTTTTTCCACAAAGCTGAGGCCGTTTACCCTCAATAAGATCAAATTCCTCTTACGGCTGATGCCACACGGAAAGCTGTGACGCCTTAAGGCACCGCTACATCACATCATTTTGTCAATCCAAATACACAGATGTATTCTTTCTTCAGTACTGCTGCTTTTGCCTAACATTTATATTTCTTGCAGTCATTTATCTTCAGAGATCTTTGCCGTTCAACATTTTTTAGATTGACCAGATTTTCCTCCAAAGCTAGAGTGTTAAAAACCAAAAGTAATCAATAATGTGTCGACTAAAGTGCATTCACGCAGTTAAATAAGTGTGTTTTTTTTGCATTAACTTGTTATTTTTGAGCCATTTTCACCATAAAAGTCAAGATCAAAGTTCTGGGTCTTGTGTTTTTAATGATACATGGTTTTAATGTACATTCGGAGCAGAGCAGAGGAGCCGGTCTTTTGAACTTTAAAAGAACTAATTATCTTTTTCTTTGACTCTACCCAGTCATTGTTCTTAATAAGCTGTAGTGTGCAGAGCAGCTTTGTTGGCTCTTATATTGTTGCTAGAACAAACATAGACTTATTTGTTGCTTCTCTATGGATCATTAGTGAGTGTAAAGTAGAATGTGATGTAAAGTACAAAGATAACGTTGCTGCAAATGAGTTAGTCAGAATCTCATCTCCTGCACATACTGACCTTTTTTTATAGGTTATCCCAAAGAGGAAAGGAATTACTTTTGTCCTACTTTTTAGTTCCTGCACAAGATGAATCTCAAGTCTTTTTTGAACATGTCTATAAATAGGGGTGCATTGATTAGTTTAGCCTGATTTTAAATTCAAAGTTTTAACAGAATAAACATGATTATGTTTCAGACCAGTTACTCATCAACAGCTGGGCATTTACAATACAAACATCTAGAAGGCTTCATGCTTGTGGAACTAAGAACTGAAGTGAATTTCAATGATCCATCTTGATTATTTTAAAGAGAGCTACTAACCTTGGCACGCAGTTGTTCGAGTGATCAGGGGTATATCTCTGTGATATAATTTCCTGTCACGTGGTCTTCTTGCACGATACTCTCCCTTTCCATCAGTGTTTTATGTTCTTGTGCATGTAAAAGGTCACTATCGTAAAAAGTCCGCAGCAACAGAAGTTCCTCTCTCCCACAGCAAACACCGTCTCAAACTTAGTGAGTGAATTTTATTTTTTTATTAATTTAAGCATATTTAGCCTCTAAATCCTTGAAAAGACCCTAAACCTAATGTTTAACACATCATCCACCACTTGTGTTAAAAATGAAAAATTATAGACTAGGGCCTCAAAAAAGAATGAATGCAAGGACAAACAGGTTTATATTGACACACAAAAGTAGGCACTGTCACATCCTGTGCTGTAACTAGGAATGGCATCTTACCTTTGTTTCTTGCTTGCTTTTTTTCCCTTTTAGTCAAAACAGTCTGACGTTTAAGTGATGGTACATGTCATAGATTGTATCACAAGAGGGGTTGACGTGAAGTACACAGAAGGCAAGTTGTTGAGCGTTTTATTTTGGTGGATTCGACTGTGTAGCGTGGAGCGATTGCAACATGAAAGCGCAATCCTTCTGAGTGATCATGCCAATACAAAGGTGCTTTCAGTTCTGGCCTGTCGATAGCGTCGTGCTCGGCTCAAAGATAAGTTCCTTCGTGATGGAGCAGCGTGCTCTGTGCTCCTCCGCTCACTGGGCGGTGGGGCTCTTTCAGGACAGAGTCGGTGAGTAATACCGCATGCTGGCTCTCATTGCAACCGATTACTTATCTATTGATTGAAGCCAGCGTTGTGCAGATGGATGCCTTTGGAGTGTGACAAGTGCTTTAACAACCCCCGGAACCTAATGCTCCTTAACGTCACTCTGGGTCCATGTTAAATAATGTCCCATCTCTAAGTCACCAGGATTCACTCACGGTCAATCCCAGTGACGGAAAAAGGGATCCATCTTGATTGGTTGTCTTCAGGCCAAAAGATCTATGGCCGCAATTACATGTAGCCACTCCTCGCTGCAGCTGGCGAGATGTAATAAATAGCATTAAGGACTGTGAAAATCCTTTAAATACACTTTCCCCCCCCTTCTCTTCTGCTGCTTGACAGTTAGAAAGAGCAATGAATTCCCAGCGATCATTGGAAGCGGCCTGTGAGAAGCAGAACGCCGTTTCTACTGCTTATCACTTTCACTTAAGCTGCTCGGGAGATTCAGTCACACATGCACTCAGATGTGTACACACACCCACACACACCCCATAACACAGTGCCAGCCTTTTTATTGTTCATACCAGGCAGGGAATAAACCACAGTACAGTGCAGCAGAGGGCTCTTTGTCCTGTTGACAGCTTCTTTCACATGAAAATATACCTCAAGACAGCCAAGCGCTTTAGTTACTGATGTACTCCCGAGTTTGGACATTTGAACCAAATGTTTCCTTTGCCTTCCTCCTGTCAGGCTCTGGCACAGGTCCATCACAGCTCCCTAACAACTAGCCGTGGGCCAGCCAAGTCAATCAGTTGTATAATCTCTAAATGTTAAAGGCTGACACAGCCGGATGAATGATTCAGATGAGTCTAAAAACATCATCCTTAATATGTTTTTTGAAGGTGTAAAGCAGCCTGAAATGCACTGTGTAACCCAACATTTTTTTGTAACCCCCAGCCTTTACTGATGGTTGCAAAGTTTGCATCAACTGAGCTTTTATGGAGTTTTTTTTTTTTTTAAAGATTTCGGCTGAATTTCAAACATAATCATCAAAGGCTGGACAGCCCTGCTGCATCCTGTTTTCATGTGTTGTCTGAGCAAACACATATCTTACAGCCTCTAAGTCGACCTGTTTTTATCACTATGCTTTACAATGAAAACATACCTGGTGATAAAGCAGAAGCCGAAACCCTCACGTTTCACTTCAGGAATCGGCACCCGTTATCATCCTGGATATTTTATTTTATTTTTTCCATACCAAGGGCATCCGCACTCTGAACAAGGAGTTTTTTTGCCTTAATCTTTATCTCCTGCTGTCAGCAGAGCCACAGCCAAACACCTTATTCCCAACTCTATAGCTCCTATCACTGCTTAATGTGTTTTCCTCACTAAGAAATGTTTTGATTAATTGGAGTTGCTGACACCAAATGATTTTTGTTATTTTAAATGAACTAGTAACTTCAGAGCAGGTTGTCCTGCCAGAAACACATTTCTTTCCTCACCAAACTACTTTACAAACTGTCACTGCATTTAAATAATTGTTTTGCGCAGTGTGAGCTGTTTATTTCCCAATGAAGATGTCATATCAGTTGCTGTGGAAAACCAGCAGCAAATGCAATGTCGGGCAAATTTTACTGAATTGGATTGGAGCCGTTGGCCCTTTTTATTAAATTTTCTAATTCAAGCATTGTTAATTTTCCAACAATTCTTACAGGGATTCAGAGAAGTAGGATATTTTTTTAATCAAACATCAAAGCAGCTAATTTTCATAGAGCAACCCTTCGGCGTCAAACCCACAATAGGATTTCTGTGTTGGTTCAGGATGTTATTGCTTTCTTGTTTCATTTTTATTTTTGGCAAGATTACAATTTCTTTCAAACTCCTTCTCACACAATTTTGCTCACTCGAGGGTGCTTTCCATTTGCACTTTACTAAAGCGCAGGAACAAGCTCCCTCTGAGAGTGACTGGTCTTCACTTAACCACAAGCTTGAACATAGCTGGACACCGTGGCCTGTCTATAAAAGAATACAGTGATAACTGAATATCCTGCTGAACTAGACCATTTGCCATCTCCGCTCTCTCATTTACCATAGATTCGCTTTGATGATTTCCTGCTGAAAATCAATGATTCACTCACTTTCAGAATAGCAGCTCCTCTGAGGGTGTTGGCTAGGTTCTCCCAGTGGCAATGATTTCAATCAAGAGGCGTGTGAATTCTCGGGCCTCTCACAATAGAATGGAACAGTCTGTAATAAATTGGACAAATAAGTCATTTCTGTGCAGAAGACAGATTTGAATGGATTCATGTCGCGACCTCTCGGCACACATGCATTCCCAGACTCACGCTGCATGCACACGGATGTACAAACACCATACATGCACGTATATTTACTCTCTGGCTCTGCAGGTGCAATCACCAGCAACATTTTCCTTTCTGTTTACAGTCTGTATTAGCTCAGAATATCTAGAGGCCGAGGCTCTCTGCATCGCAGTAAGGTGGTGGTAGGATGCTAAAGGCTATTCTCATATACATGCAGGGACTAAACAGTGTTGACCTTTATCAACTCAGGTCTGCGTTTGCAATACTTGCATCTTTATATCGTCAGAAAAGGGAGAAATGAAAAGGAGGGAGGGCAGCAGCAGCAAGAAAACCAGCAAACCTTTGGAGACTGTGGGAGAAGGTGGGCTGTGTAAGAGCTGTTGTGAATCTGCCAAAGATGGTGAAGAGTTTCTGCAATGATGTTTGCGGTTTTCCTTGAAATGATTCATCCCAGAAGACAAGTTATCTCATTCTTATTTACCAAATGTTGTTATTGCTGAAATGATATCAGATAATTTCATTATCAAAAGATACTACCCAAAGTTGAATGAGGTATTTTTTTGGTTAGACCTCAGATTGCTGTTCAGGTATTTTAAATCTGTTCATTATTGTTTGATTTCTCCCTCTTTTTTTTTTTTTTTTTTACTGTTATAAGCCCACACAATATTTGAAAGTCTTTGCAAAAGACCTTCTTACAACATGTCAGCATGACCCGTGTGTCACAAACCATTGGTATTGTTTTCAAGTCAGTAGTCTGACATGTTTTTGTAAAGGGCAAATTTGTACAATTACATTTGACAGCTATAGGATGACATGTAAATTCTGCTTTTAATGTGGTAAAACCACTGCAAAGTACTGATAATTTTAATCCCATTCAATGATGAATGTGTTCTGGTCTTCACTTGTGACCAACAACATGTCCTGCATGCCGAAGCCTTGATGTGTCTTGATTGGCCCGTCGCTTGCTTCCTGCTGAGATGCCAGAAATTTTACAGTGGCTCACAATGATATGTGAATGTGGGAAAGGATTAGCCGTTGAATAGCCACACTATAAGAACCAAAGGCGAGCTGGATATCCTGCTGCGATATAGGCAAAATGGGAGCTGCCCATGACGCCAATTTTTACCAAATAGGTCATGCAATCTTAACAGTGGATCTAAGCCTGTAGTCCTTGGCTGTGCAGAAATCTTGTTGCAGGCCTGGGTTTTCTTATTAATGGGGGACTCGCTGCTCCTAGCCAGGTGGAAGCGGAGCAGTAATAAATGCGGCCCAATATATCATCCGCAGCACATTACAGGGGAGCTGGGGGTGATTATTCATGCCGGCAGGGGCATGAACAGACCTTTCAGGGGTTCATGGGCTCAAACTTTGAAAAGGGCGTCTCCCTCATCTTTCTCAACAGGGTAGGTAGTTTCCCTGTGTACTTATCTCGTAATGAACGTGGAAAAAATCCACACGATCAGAACTGGATAGACTGGAAAAAATGCAGGTTTTTTTTTTTTTTTTCTTCAAGCTGATTGGTTGATGGGTCTGGATTGGTTTCCACATGGATTTATCAACATCCTTTGTTTTCACGCACTTACTGTAATCACCATTGAATTCTTTAACCTTAATCATCAGTGTCAAACACAGCAGCATGTAATTTGTAGTGTTTACATTGCATTGTTAACTCTTTAGACTGCAATCCTGCAGACTTTCTATTAAGCCTCACTAAATCTTAAATCCTCAAATTAGCTTCTCAGACGGGTGTAATCAAGACTGCAATTAGCGTACTTTCAGTGAATCAAGTTTTTCCCCAACAGCCACATTCTCGGACTCAATTAAAGCCACTTCCACAGTAATTTAGTCAGGGGCCGGAAAATGGCGGCATTGTGAGCGTCGGGACACAGGGTGAAGGTAGATGGGGCGTTATGTTTGGAGCAGCCTGTGTTTACTGTCTGTTTGTGGCTATCAGGGCACACACAGAGACAGATGAGGCACAACAGCTGGCCCTAATGCGTGTTGGGTAGGATCAGCCCGGCCCAGTCACAGCACATCAATAGACCCATACGTTAGCTGACAGGGAGAGCACTAAACTGTGCTCGTCTAGCAGGTGTCATGGGCTCGGCCCCAGCACAGGTGATAGAAAAATAGGCAATCTGTCTTTCTACTGGAGGTGTGTGGGGGGGGAGTTGGATTGCCACCGGACATCAGAACTCTGATCCTTCACAAAAAACAAAAATCAAAAGGGTTGTTTTATACAATCACAAACATTCATAACGTTGACCAGCAGTACTTCGCCTCAAATAACTGCATGAACCAGCCGGGTGGTTGTTCAACCTCACTGTCAGACTGTTTGTGTCACCAATGACCAGGCCTTGTGTTTCAGATGTAATCGCTGTACGGAATAGATTGAAACTTTTAAGCTTCATTCATTACTTTGACATTTGAATTTTAAATCTATGTTCCAATGCTACAGTTTTGGGGTTTTTTGGTTTTTTTTTGTATGTCCATCGTTTTGTTCAAAGACAGGGTTTCTACACAGCTGCACATTTGGGCTGGACTATTAGTTTTATTCTATTAAGTGCTGCAAGTAACAGTTATTTTTCATTGATCAATCAGCTGATGTCATGATTAATTGATGACTCGGGCAGTTGATATTTTAGAAATTGAAACAAACAGTCCAAAACCCAAAGACTTTTCACCTACTATCATGAATTACAAAGAAAAGTAACAACATCCTGAGATTTAAGAAGCTTGAAACGGCAAATAATTGATATTTTTGCTTTCAAAATGACTGAAATTATATTTCATTACCAAAATAGTTGTCAATTCATTTCTTGTGATTGACTAATCTCGAAAATTAACTTGTTGTTGAAGCTCCAATACTGTGTCATAAAAACCTCAAAATGTACTAAATGAAAAGAGAGCAATTGTCATATGCAAAACGAGGAACGCTCTTTTCTGAAGCGGGTGGTCTAGCAGCAATCCAACATCTATGTTCCTAAGCAGGTTAGGTTTAAACCTAAATATCTTCTTTAGGGTGATGGTGTCATGAAATATGACAACAGAAATGTATTCAAAAACCTCAAAAGAAGCTGCAAATGTAAATACTAAATGCCACCCTGTAGAGCCCTAAGAGATACAATTGGATTGCTTCCTCTTATTGTTCAACTACAGGTTAAATTAGTAGTTCAGTCACAATTATATTAAAACCACAGTATGCGTACTTGCTACTGTTTTAATGGCATACAAGAGCCAACTATCTTGCCATTTACCCTTGAAACTGAATGTATGCAGCTCAGACAGGATAATAACGACAGTATTACAAATATGGATTTAATTACAGAGGTAAAGCAGCAAATTATCAAATAGATAATACAACACTATTTATTTATTTTATTTTTTTACTGTTGAGGTTTCATCATTAAATTTGGAGGAGGAAAAAACTGTCTACGGTGGTAAAATCTGAGAACAGTGAAAAACAATCAGCTTTTATCAGCTGCAACATAGTGACAAGTGCTTTAACAATTCAGTCATTTGTCTAGAGGATCTTTGAAATTGTGAAAATAACATGACAGTGCTGTCTGTGAAACATAATTCTGTCTGAAATGTCTTTATTTTGCACTTTGTTGTTTGTCGCCCCTCCCTTCCTTTGTATAAAACCACTGTGGTGGCTTATATTCAGCGATAAAGAGTCTTTTTTTATGTAGATCATATAAGACTGAAAATCATTTTATTCCCTCTGCACAATAAACACAGGTTTTGTCTTGATCTCATACGTTTAGCTTTGCAGGTAAGAAGAACTGTACTGTTAGTGATACACAACACATCACTCCACATCTCTACATACAATTCCCAGATGTATGTGATGAGGCTTATTACATGAAATCATTGGAAGGTTATCTGGTTGTACTTATTGCAGAATTCCCTTATCTGGTGTTTTGAATAAATGTGTTTTTCAACATTTTCTACCACAAGTTTTTGTGCAAAACCATCAAGACAGTTGTTTTTTTATGATTTTTTTATTTCAAGCTGTCTCTGGTCTCAGCTGCATTAGCCACATAATGATGATGAAAATTTGCCTAAAGCAAATGCTGTTCACTGTATCGGATCACTTTAGAGAGATAATTGATGAGTACCAGTCCACTCTCTGATAGCTTTTGAAGAGACTAAATGCCACCTACTGTACAGTACCACCCCCAAAAACAGTTAGTTAGAGCTGCTCCCTGTAGTTACTGTGCAGACACCTGAGTGACACGTGTAATGATAAATTCAAACATTTCTTCAATGTACCTACTTCTTGTTTAAAGCAACATTATGCAACTGTTCTACCTTAACATAAGCTTCAGAATCATGTTGATGGTTCAGTGTCTTGTAATAGTCTGAATGGTGTCTTTATCACTTGTTTCTGCACTTGTAACTTCAGTGAGAGGGTAGGATCACAGAAAACATTATGCTGTAATGAGTTTTGCTTGAATCTCAGATTCACAAAATGCCAATTTCTACATAATGTTGTTGTAAAGATCCCAAATGCCAAATTGAGCACTGCTAGTTGCCGCAGTTCAACACTGGCATGTTAGGCCAACACAAACAGGCATGTCGGCCACACCTCAAGGCCCCCTCGCCTTCCTGACATCTAGTGAGGCTGAATGTCGTATGCTGGACCAATAAGATGTTGCTGTTTTCCCCTCTTTTGTCATAGTAAGATAAAACGAGTATAAGCGAGAAACAGCACTAGATTGAAAGAAAAAAGAAAGAAAAAATGCTTTTTTTTATTAATTTATTGGTTATTTTGCCCATTGTCTGATCTGTTGCAGACCAATTTTCTATATAGGAGGGTTATGAGTTGAAGTGAAAAAAATAGCAATTAAATCTTTAGTTTTGTCTAAAGTCCCAATAAGATAAACAACTGTATTTCTGTTCTTAAACTGGATGCAACATGATGAAATTAACATTGACACTGTGCAATGGGACAAGGAAGAGCATATTACACATATTCTTAGACTTTTCCTTAATTTGCCTAAAAGCCATTCAATAATTTTGTCTGTTTATAACATGAGGCTGCTTTTGTCTGTGAATAATGTCAAAGGGGAATTAAAAACAATGCCCTCATTACAATTTAACTAAGAGATCTACAATGTGACTGCAGGCTTGATAACAGTTAATTGAAGTTATCAAGATTAAGTGCAGCTCTACTTTTACATTTAGTTACAGTGTTTGCCACAGTGCAGTGGTTTATATACATGATAATACTTTGCATGGATGTTGTTGCTTATTTTTATTTCTTGTCCTAAATCCTGCCTTCACTCTGCTCCACCGACAAAGAATGGCAGTGGTCCGCCCACATATTTTCTAATGTATGTGTAGGCAGTCACCTGGAAGCCAAACCATGTGCTGCTCTGTCGAAGGAAGTAGCCCATTATTTAGACATAATTCATCTTAAAGTCAAATAAGGCCTGCCACGCTAAATTTGATACGACGAACATTTCCCCTTTTCAAATTTAGAATTGTCATTTGAACCAAATCCACCAGGTTGTTCCTTCGTCAAAGTTGCCAGCTGCCTTGCATTTCAAAGCAGTTTCCAACAAAAAAAAAAAAAAAGGCTTGAATGCCACTCCATTATCCAAATTATATACAAAAGCCCTGAGTGAGCCTATAGTCTGAGACTTCCTGGTAGGTTTTCAGTCAAGCAAGAAAAGCCCTGACTGCAGTTACTCACTAAAGTCTCTTTTTTATACAGCGTACCAAAAAGGACATGGTGGCATGGTGACTCAATGTATAAAAAGGGTTCCTTTTTTAATTTAGATAATGATTTTTCTGTGCCTTTTAAAGCACTTTCCAACATTCTTCACACCTTTCATACACATTGGTTTGACAGCCCTGATGAGACGTCTCCTCCAGACTCATAGCTTGAAATGTGTTGGTATATTTTCCAGGAGCAAAGTGCCTCTTTTCAGATATTTATTGCCAGTCACCTAATGCTTTGCTATTGTTCATGCACATTATTGGGTAGGATGTGGAAGCCATTTCTGTCTCTGTAATGTAGAGCGTGGCCATCAGACTCTTTATAGATTTGGGAAGGCAGGGGGGAGGAAAAACCTGGACTCTAGCTATTGTTGCCATTGTTGAGAGAACTCGGGAGAAAAATTCTACTCTGCTCAACATGTACATTATAATAACAAAGCAAACATGCTGAATTTGTCCTTGGAGTGTTTTTTTTTTTTTAAGTATTAACAATACACAGATGACAGATTGAAAGGCACACGTCTCAATGGAGGATCTGAAGGACAGCTTGAAGAATTTGTGTATTGTGCATAAGGCTGTAACCCTTCTGCAGATGGGAGGAGAAAAAAATGAGCTGACCATTGTGTAGATAAATTCAATTCCCTTGTGCGTCACATGAGAACAGTGCAGCTTGGCCTCTTTTTTGCAACTGCACTGGAGACTTTGTTGTACTGACTGTGACTTTAAAAACATTTACAGAGTAGAGCTGCTAGTCATTCAGATGCTGTGTTTTCCTTTTCTTCATGCATCAAAGTTACCTCCGTTACACTGATGTATGTGTAGTTATTCCATTTCTACAAAACTTAAATGTTATGATATCCTGCCATTTTTAGCACACCACACAGTGAATGAATTTCGGTCTCAGCCAAAAACAACCAAAGTCAGCATGACGACTTCTAAAATGTCATCGAAGTTTTCTACAAAACTCAAAAATTAAGCTTTAAACCGCTACAGGAAAGGAAAAAGTATCGAGCAGACTCATTCTATCACTTAAACCATTTTTTCACGGAAGGTTATGCAGAAAAAGATGCTTGGGATGATTTATATTTGTAAAATTTGCAGTAAAATGTATTGTTCGGTTGAGTTGTAATTGCACAAAAAGTATATTTCTTTGTATATTCTGTATTTATTAGAATATCAGTCGATAGATCGATATGGGCATGGGACCAAAAAATCCAGTATTGGTTGGGCTCTAACTCATCGTAAAAGGTCTAGTGTTTGGGATTTAGTAGCATTTAGTGGTGAGGTTAAAAAACTGCAGCCAAGCGAACACCACACATCCCACCCTCTCCATCTGTAGCCAGCTAAAATGTGAAAAAAAAAAAAAAATGTGAAAGACCTTCTCTAGACTCAGTATTTAGTTTGTCCTCTCTGGGCTTCTGTAGTAACATGGTGGAGCAACATGGCTGACTCATTTTAAGAGGACCAGCTCCCTATTTTGACCTCAAGTGCTCATTCTAAGGTGTTTAAAAATGGTTATTACTGTCATGTTGTTTATACAATAATAAAAAGATAATTATGAATCTGCCTTCTCTGCAAATAGATCCACCTAAAACTCCCTAAATCCCCTACACACTGGACCGTTTCCTAATATTATCAAATAGAATTAGATGACAGTGCAGAGTAGAAGATAAGAAGAGAGATTGAGGACTCCTGTACAATGAGAGCAGCTCCCTTGTTATCAGACGGTGCATGTCTTCAACCCTGATTTGCACTGAGGTGTTATTGGCAGCGTAGCGGCACTGTCCCACCTCATCACATCATCCGTCAGAAGATCATCAGTTGCCGTAACAGCCCAGGAGGAAGAACCCTGCGTGTTGCTTATCTGCCTCACACACACACACACACACACACACACACACACACACACACACACACACACC
>OMLP01013603.1:0-13417 GCA_900302685.1 Spondyliosoma cantharus
ACTGGCACTGTTATGGGGAGGATTCAGGTGTAATCCCGGTGAGAGACGTGAACTATTGGAACCTGAGATGCTCAACTTCTCATTTACAAAATATAGGGCTTGTGACATTTACAGCCTGAAAGCTCTGGGGTGGACAGCAAATAGACAAATCGCAAGTGATGTGCAATATGTTCATGTATTAACTTATTTGAATAATTCATTTTTACTTGTGTCGTTTGGATAAAAAATACATATAATATATTCAGCCTGAATGTTTTAAGTTATGGTGTGAAGTGATTTTTATTTAGATTCTTTTTTGTTTTGTTTTTTTGTCTTTGGTGCAGTTCAATGCCGTCGCTATTGTAATCTGATGAAAAATAGATGTAAAGCTACCACATTGTCAATTTTTGTTTTAGTAACTATGAATTACTCCATTACTCATGTTACTGATATAATGATATCAAATGTCTTCGCTATTGCTCAAAAAACAGAATCTATCAAAAAATAATAATCAGAGAGATCTGAATTTTATCACTGGGTTTTGTCCCAGAAAATCGGGATTTGAAGGACAGGTCAAGTCAAGGGAAAATGTGAATACATGTGAATTTTATGTGCACTCCCAGTAAGATGATTTGAGTGCAAAAAAAAAAAACGGGCTGGTATTAGTAAACCTAACAGATCATGGCACGAATCTATACTATTTAATATCGTTTCATCTTCAATGTACCAGAAGAGTGTAAATTACTCAAAGCATACATGGAGGAGCAGTGATGGAGAGTGTTTCAGTTACTTGAAATCAGCTCACTTTGAGGTGTAGACAATGAGAAACGGCTCGTGAAATAATCTGCAACCAAAACATCACCATCATCGTCAAAAGTGACCGCAGGTCTGCCGTTTGGCACACAGAGTGACTCATCTCTGCCGGGACTCGAACCCGGAGCCTCTGGATTAGAAGTCCAGCGCGCTATTCCATTGCGCCACAGAGACTGCGCCAGGATATCTCGGGTCTGTCACGGTTTAGATACCTCATATCCTCTCGTATCGCTGTTCTCTGCATCCCTGCAGCATCAGGACCAGTCTGGGCCGACATGTTGGTAGTACCGGCTTCGACCGCCAGAGGGCGCTGTTGCTATATACATATACATAGAGGCCATGGAGTGCGTCGAGCTAACTGGTGTGCCGCCGGAAGTTAACTCTGAGTGTTTACAAAATAAAAGTCACCGCGACTGGAGATGGCGCTGTAGTATGTATTCCCGAGTGAGGCTTTTATTTTGAAAGCGGGTTACTGGGACATCTGTTTCTGTTGAAGCTGTCTTTACGCTCTTTGGGTAAATCGCCACCACGGAGCCAAAATGGTGCCTGTCTGAGCTTTGTATTCTCCGTTTCACATTATATTTACGAGGCTATGTATCGGTGATTTATAACAAAAGCAGAATAAGCTGGGTTCAATATAGCCAATCCGACGGTTGACCGGGAACAGCCATTTCGAACCAATGCGCAGAAAAATAAAAGTGTCTTATAAAATAGCAGTAGCAGCGGATGCTCTCTGATATCCATGTCAATAATAGCAGAGTGAATTTGTTTTATTTAATGGAAAATACACGTTCCTCTTGCCTTCTCGCAGTCCTGGGTTTATTATTTTTCTGTCTCTCACATGCAGGCCTGTGTCTAGTCAGTGGAACTCCTTTGTGTGGAAATAGCTGCAGAGCTGTCACTGTGTGGAATAACACGAGTGGGGTTGCACTGAGATTGCATCAGATAACCAATTTCACACACACACACACACACACACACTTCCTTCACCACAATGTGACAGCTCCTTTCATTTCCACACAGCCTTTGTGCATGTTTTAGCCAGGTTTTTGTTTACCGTGCAGCTATTTGTGAGGGGATATTAGTTATGGGTATAGTTATTTCACCAGCGTCAGTAAAATTCACAATGCCTTTAAACCTGAGTCTATCCATCACACCAGGTGTTTGTGTCCCTCTACTCACTTTGGATTGGTAAATGTCCACAACCAAGCCTCTGTAAACTTAGACTGTGCGCAACTGAGGATGTGACTCTATTTGGAGTTGTACATCAGCACCAGATGACCATAATCGAAAACGAACTTCTTCAAGTTTTCTATGAAAAGCCAGAAGGCCGTAACATTATGCAATTCTCAGCTGATTTCGAAACTTCCCTATCTGGCCAAAGTTGCCGAGAAATTATCTATTTTCTGCAGATAAAGAGAACTACAACTTCTCTATAATGGATAGATTTCAGGCAGCAGGAAATGTACCCCCCTTACGAGCCTTTATTTTCCCAGACTTTGGTTTTGCTTTCAGTTCTGTGAATTGCACCAGTCTTCTTAAGGGACATGATGGTGATGTTACCAGAATGTCCAGGTTGCCCAAAGATAATCCGCAAGGAGATATGTGGGTCTGCAATGGGACCAGTTTTATTCCCTATTCATGAATCAGCTGTAGGACACTTAAAACACAATTGCTTACAGTCATTCACCATGTTGATTCTTACGAACTGACACAAAGATGGCTCACGTTACTGCCAGGAACTGAAAAAGTGGAGGCTGTGAAATGGTTTCGTACTTCATTCAGTAATGTGAAATTCTTGCCATACAGCAGGCCCTAACACAATAATTAACGGTATTGTCCACTGGTCAATAACCTGTAATTGTAGTGGTAGGGATTTCAGGGGAGAAATATTTGCTAAAGCTTGTAAAGTCTTATTTCACTATTGATTACTGTCATGCTTTGTTCAGAAACAGGTGTTTGATGTGCGATGCTGCACTGTAAAAACGGTGAACGGACAAATTTGACAGAGGGTAAAAAAGAATTTGGAAAAGGTACCGTACAAACATTACAAACGTGCCATTGCATAAACGTCCCAGTGCAGATTTTACAGGCCATGGCAAAAAGACCTCAACACTGTATTAAAGGAACAGATGTTGAGAAACACACAGAAGATTGATGCTGCTTTCAAGGGCTTCGGACAGAGCCAGGCTAGCTCGTTCCCACTATTTACAGTCTGTATGCCAAGTCAAAGTCCCTGGCTGCTTTGCACCGGCTAAATATTTGTATCAAGGCAACAAGGCAACAACCAAATTCCAGTTCAATAGAGTAATTCCCTCATACACTTTCATCCTCTACATTTATTACAAAAGGCTGATATTCATTTTTCATTTTTATTTTTTTAATAAAAAAAAGTACTATTTTCTGTTGAACCACTGGAGTCAGCTACCTCATCAAGTGTACTTTGTGGGTCACATCATCATGACAACATCACACTGATCCTTTTCAAAATGTGTTTTTGTATATAAGATACGTACATGGATGACTTTAGAGCTGTCAGACCACCTGGGGCTTTTGTACGCCATGGACATTGCCATTTCTTGCAGTGCTGAAAGTGAAAAGTGTTCTTGAAATTGGGGATTATACACGTCAACAGTTCATGGAGCTCCTTAGCTGTTGCATGTAGATTGTGGACACAGCTGTGGTCCGTCGCGCATTCATGGGCTGTATTTACCCTGTATATACTTTGTGAATGTTTTGTCCTTAAAATGGTCTTTTTTTTTCTAATTTTGGCCAAAATTAAATGAAACAATCAATGCAGAGGGGGAGAATGTGTGCCGGAATGACTCTTTCTCACTGGAGTAGGATTGATACCACTCTCCCGCCTGAACAGTAAATATGGGAGCTAACTCAAAACTGCCAACTTGTGCCTCTAAAGTTCAACTGAAACAAAATTAAAATGTGTTGCTTGAACGGTTTACTTTATGAGTATGTTAATCTGTTTTAGGAGGTTTGTGTGCTGGACTATGTTTTGAGTGGCGTCATGGAGGTGTTGGGGTGGTTCCAAGCTTCTCAAACTGTTGCAGAGCAAAGCAAACAGGCACTTTTCCTACAATGTCTTTGAGTCAGCAACAATGAATGACTGCCAGCATAAACAGACATGAAACACATTTTCATGTTGTTGTTTTTTTCAGTACAGAAACTTCAAACATTTATTGAAACTTTATCAAAGGAAGTGACATTAAAAATTGTTATAATACATTCAGATGTGGCACCCAGCAGCACCAGCCTGTCTCAGAACATCATTCAAACATTCACTGTCGAGCACCAACATCGGTTTGAAAATATTTTCACACAAGCCTCCATTCATTCATTTCACATTCAGTCTACAGTCTCAGTTTGACTCTACAGACAAAAAGGGAGATAACAGCTACAGTAGATGGACACTCAACCAAACAGTCCCATCTTGATACAATTTGAGAACATGTAGGGCACCTCTCCATCCCGTAAATGTTTATATACAGTCGTAACTTAAGCCTCAGTTATTCCATTGTGCAAGAGAAGTCAGGTGTATCCTCAACCTTTGTCCAAGCAGATAAAAAAAAAAACATGAAACAATGACATGGTGGATTCTGTGTGTGCCCCCTGTGTTCTTCATCGGAGGGGGCCCACAGCTTACGACTGGCCATGAATGTGACGGCACAGAAGAAGAATAATAAGTGCAAAAGTGTTAAAGCATTGCAACAACAACATGCGCTTTCCGCGTGATTTCTATCTTTAACTGACAGTAACATATATATAATATCTAAGAAAACAAATGTCTGTGCGTACGGCAGGCCGACTGACTGTAACTTATAGGCTGTTGCTTATTCTGTTAATGCACTTTTAAGAATTGCACTTGTTTATTTGACAGGGACTGTGGCCACTGATCAACAGGAAACAGAAGTACACCCAGAATGATAATCAGGGCTTGTATTTGCAAAGACATTAAAAAAGTATATATATATATACATATACATCTTATATAGAAAAAAACTATAATGTGTGCCTTCACGCACTAGTCAGGTCGCTTCTCCTGAGCTGTGGCACTGAATAATGGCTACAACATGTCACAGTGAAGTTGACCTACCTTTGGCATTTGGGATATGAATGTACATCTTTAACACAACTCAGCAGTGACAGTGACATCATCAGGAATACAGGATCAGTGGATCATGAACAATGGATCATTCAAAGTCAAAGAGGAAGGCTGACCGCTCTGACAAAAGGTCTCTAGATAATAATGACTCACGATGACTATACAATAGAGCAAAGCAGAAATTACTCACATCCTCACGCAACCTTAGCCCTGCAAGTGTTCAGTCTTTATGCATCTAACGCTTTTGTGAATGCTAAATGATGATCAAAAACAAGGGCAAATAAACAATAAACACAGCAGCTAAATGTATGTCCAAAGAAGGAGCTGCTGGTGTGCATCAACATGCCACGGTGATAAGGAATTGATGATATTGTGACTGTGAGTTTGGCTTAATATGCTACCGTATTTAGGGTGTCCTTATAAGGATCTCCCTTTGGTTCCATGTAATGCCCTGGGACATACTTTAGCTAGCAAGCCTTATGAAGTTGGATTTCAGCTGCATCAGTTCATAATAGTTGATGAAATCAATGTGTAGGAGTGCACTAGCTGCCAATGTTTTTGGTGAGAAAAGAAGTTTGAGTTGACATCCCCCTTCACGCTACGGCTTACCCAACATGCAACATTTATCACTTGGGCAGTGAAGTCTTCCAATTTTATTGAGCCAGTAAAACAAGAATGTGGGAGGGTCAGGAGAGATGTTTGTTGTTCAGGGGGTCTATCACTAGAGTGATTTTACAGTCTTCTTCTTCTGCCGGAATGTAAAGATTGCGCACAGTGATCTGAAAAAAAAAAAGGAGACGAAATGCTATGAATTAGTACAATTCAAGCAATTCTGCACGTTTGATTTGAGAACCGGTGATTATATGAACCGCCTTTCTTGCTTTTGCTGTTTAAGGAATTGTCAGACATCTTGGGCTTACATTTGGGGCTTACTCACAAGAAAACAAAAAAAAAAAAGAAAAATTATACCACTCATGCCTGTACACGGTGACAAGCGAAAGCCCGTTATCGTAGCTTAGCACAAAGACTGGAAAAAAGCGGAAATAGCTAGCCTGACTGATATGGATACTGATACAGCTATTCCTTTCTGCAACAGAAATGGTCCACCAGTGCTAACGTCGGTATTTTTGCTTATTGTGATGTCATTTGGAATATCTTCAAATGCCTCATATTCCTGCAATCTGTGCAACATAGGCTACAAGGTTATGCAAGTCAATAGACAATAACACATGAGTACTGTGCTGAAATGATGTCATAAATTAAAATCATCAAATCTAATTTTAAAAAAAACCTGAAGACATATTGATCGAAAATATTTCTAAATGTAGAAACATGAACAAGATATTTTCATATATATTAAAGATGTTTTATATATATTTATTTATTCTTATTTCAACTATGTACACTATGTTTTTAAGATATGCTCAGTTTTATGAACAGTGTACAAAGGTTTTTAAAAGTTTAATCTGCAATAGAAATATTTCAACAGTGCCGTCAATGGTGTTTTTGCTAATTGTGATGCTATTTTTGGGATTAGATCAATTTGCTCTATATGCTCACAAGTACAGACAACAGACAACTATGCAACCACTAAGACGAAAGCCTTAACTAACTATTGCAAAAAGAATGAATGCTATAGCTATCAGGTTTTTATTTAGATTGATTCAAACAGGATTAAGCCTGTGATCATTGCAGGGTCCAAAGACAGAAAAATAAAATAAAAAGTATCGCCATAGAACAGTGACACGTCTCAGATGATAGAGAGGGATTTTTTTTTGTTTGCGTCTATAAATTCATTTTTAGAGGAAAAAAATCACCTTGTTGTTGTTGTCAGAAATTTCGCTGAGGAAGTTCTTAGGTTCTGGAACTTTGGGAAAAATAATGTCCTTGTTCCTGCACAGAGAGGGTTCAACATCAGAGGGAACAACTAACATAACCAGGAGCAGAGAGAAAATACAAAGACTTCTTGCAAAGAACATACTTCTTGCAACACACAAGAGTCAGGGCTGCCAGGACGGCGAACATCAATGGGAGGATAACAGCAGCATACACCAACGCATTAGGTTCGCTACCTGCACATGCACGCAAAGACACCAGCGACATTATTAGAATAAAAAAAACAAAACAATGGACAGTTCTTCTTGCAATAAACAACATAAGAATATAGACCAAGAGACGATGATCATACCAAAACACTCCCAGTCACTCCACTCCGACTCTCCTCCCGTTACCTTCCGTTCTACTTTAATAGCCATGCAGTTCTCACAGTGAGGGACCACGTTCAGAGCAGTTGATGTTGTATCTTCTTCGTCTTTAACCTGAGAAAATGAAGGCACAACTGTGAGAGCGACTTATCAATTAGCTGACAATTTTTTGCAGTTGTTACAACTATTACTGTTACAACAGTGGATATGACTTTGTGACTGAATTCTGTGGAAGCAAACCAAAGCTGTAAGTATATGAATTGTAGGCATTCATAATGTTTAAATTAAATTGTAACTGACCGACACTGCCATCCCCCAAAGGTGCTTGAATCAAACTATATTCAAGGTGCTCAAATTCTGATCTAAGTATTTCCACTTGAATTTTCTTTTGAATTTGCTCAATATCATTTGAGCAATTTCATGTTGTTGTTTTTTTTTCACTATTTGACTTAAATTTTTATAATAGTTTGACCATAACTGAATTTGAGAAAACTCGAATATAGAGCTTTTAACACTGCACCACATTAAAGGTACACTGTGCAGTAAAATTGGTGGAGTTGCCCTTTAAGTATTAAAATTTTTCAGTTGCATCGAAGATTCAAATTATCACAGCAAGTAGTTGCATCCATTGAACTCCTATGCAAGATAAACAAACTAAAAAAAACAACAGCTTAAATTACAATACATTAAATCCATAAATCCAGATATTGTACAGTAGTGTCACGTACCGATTGTTTATTACATGCGGTATGTCTAATTGTGAACTTCCAAGTAGACAGACTTTCAAAGTCAGGAGGAATCCAGCTGATACGGAATTTATCCGCATCTTTAATGACTGTCCAATTCAGGGGCAGAGGTCTCACTGTATCGAGAAAGACATTACAGAGAGTTAGTAATTACAGTCTGGTCATATGAATGCTGTAAACCAAAAGTCCAAACAATGTGTTTTAAAAAATCATGCGCAAAAGACACACTTATTTTTACTCTCCTAAAATGGCTGCATTGTGTGTTGTCCAAAGTTCTAAGTTTTAGATTGTGTCATTACCCCCCATTACACAAACACATAAACACATGTACACACATCTCCACACCATGACAACCGGTACAACATTTCCAAGAAAGGACACAAAGCCACTCATAGACCTCGATCCGAGACCCTATTTCCCCATTTAGTCGAGACGTATTTCAACAGAGGGTTTCCTGTACAGGACTCTTGATACCAAATTAGAAGTGGTCGGTCCAGTTGCTACATACCATTATCTTTAAGCCAAATTTTGAAGGTGTTCCTGACAGGCTTGTTGTTCAGTGTTCCATTAAACAAGATGTGGATGGCATGTTTGGTGTCCGCCTCCAGATCACAACCAGTCCTCCCGTCCTTAATGTACGCTGGGCACGCTCGTAAGGTTGTGTTGGATTTGTTGTTAACAGAGGTACTAAAATCTTCATCCGTTAACCTTGGAAAGATAAAGAAAAGGTGATTAACTTTCATACTGCACACAGTTCACTGCTGAGAGTTTCATAAGACGAGTGGTTTTGATGTAATCGATACCACTCGCATGCCCGTCTGTTGAATACAAAGATGGAGCCAGCAGGCGTTTATCTTAGCTTAGCAGAAAGACTGAAAACAAGGGCAAACATCTAGCCTGGCTCTGTGCAGATGTCACATAATCTGCCGACCAGCACCTCTTAAAATCACTAATTAACACAGTGTATCCAGTTTGTTTAGTCCCTAGAAAGACCTTTACCCAATCGCTCCTTATCACTTACTTAGTTTGTACTTATTTTATTTCAATTTATGCTGCTAAACTGCACTGTGCGTATTGTTGTATATTGTATATACCTACGTTTTACTGCAATTTTTGTTACATTTTTTTACATTTAGTTACTTCTTTGATTTATGTTAAGTTAGTCTTTATTTTATTATTTATCTTATTTTATTTTATGCTTATTTTTACTCTAACCCTGTATTACTTTCCCACCTTTGTACTGAAACTGTTGCACAGCAATTTCCCTCTGGATAAATAAAGCTTCTTCAATCTTGAATCTTGAATCTTGAATCTAAGTGTAGAGACCACTCTTGGAGTCTGGTTGTCGCAATACTCTGAGATGGTAAGTCCCTTGGAGGTGCGTAAAGTGAGCTGGCATACAATAGGAAGTTAAAACTACGAGTGCGGAAAATCATGACGCATGAACAAAGATATATTTGTTAACTGAGGCTTTGATTTTGAAAGTACACCACCAGGGATCTTGTTTAATCGAAGCTGCTTCACATTTGTCACTCAACTGTGACATCATCAGTGATGTCTCTGCTGCCGGCCTGACAGCCTCATGTCGCCCACAAGACTCCAGGAAGTCACCCACCTTAGCAAAAATGACACGATAACAACCAATCATATCTTTTTATCGCTTTACCCTAGTGCACGCAACTCATTAAAATTTATGTTGGATGCTTTAATATCTCATTAATGAGAAGAACACTATCACTAGAATTAAGTTACACCTGATTTACCAGTTGGCCACAGACTGAAGACAAACCATCAGTGTTCACAAGATGCATTGACAATATGAAAACTATAGATTACACCCGAGTTTTCTCCTCAGAAGGTAACATACATTATAAATGTAACCATGTGATTTTCACATATATATATATATATATATACATTATCAAATGTCTTCAAAAATATATTGCGTGTGACGTTTTCTGAACTGCATCAATCTTCTGATCTTTTAAAAAAAGAAAGACATTTTAGAATTTTACAAATATGCCTTTCAGCTATGGATTTCCAGCGATGCTAATGGTTGTTTGGTTATGGCTGCCAGGGGGCAACAGTCACCCTCCTTATTTAACATTATCTTACCAAACATGGTTTGGGCCTGGAATTGCGAACCTCAAATAGTAAACATACAGTGCCTGACCTCAGACTGACACCAGCCTTCAGGCCTGAGCTGATAAAAAGATGAGCTGAGCTGCAAGAGGATTTTGGCCTGAATTTAAGTTTAGCTCATTACTTCCACTGGGGAGAGAGAACTTTCAATTTGCAGCGCAACTTCCCAATGTCCCAATTTATTGTGTAGGTTTAAATATACAATTCAAACATTTTAAAAAACAAAAACATACATACCTATAGAAAAAACCAAAATCTGCAGCGTCACTGACCGGGAGCCAGGAGCAGCTTGTTAGTTTGGAGGAATGGATGTAGCAGCTCAGATTTCTCACCAGCTCTGGGAAGAACAGAGACACATGCTCACATCTTAATGAACAAACAAATACGGAGGCAAGACTGCAGTCCATATATGGTTCAGAGCGCTTCAGCCTGCATTCTTTTTTTTTTTTGTCTGCTCAACAGTAATCAAACTTTGGAACAATATCAGTCTTATTAAGGGCAATGGCGAGTAAAATGGGATACCTGGGTAAGTGATGGACCGCTCAACTTGTTCACTATGTGTGTTATTACAGATAGTTTTGACAGAAAGGTGTAGCTCTCGTCCGTACACTGTGTAACTGCTCCAGGACAGATTTGTCTGAGGCTACCAAGAGCAGAGAAAGAGAAAAAGACACAACATCATCATCATCATCATCATCATCATCATAATCATCATCATCATCATCAGACAAATTAACACTGAGAGATCCAGCACTGCGCTGTACACGTAACACGACTACAGGCAAAAATGCAATTGTGGAGAAAAAAAAGCCAAAGGTCATTTCTGGGTGTCAACAAATGCAATGTTATGCGTACATTTGCTTATCTGCAGTACTGAATTCTACCATGTCAGCCTTATTCAAACAATATATTTCTGGTTTATATCAAGTTTCATGTTGTTAAAAAGTTGGATGAAGCAACCAGGAAACCCTTATCGTTCCATTCCTTTAAAGCTCCTTGTCACTGATAAAAGGAAATACCTGTGTAATATCATGACACCATGATACTTTCTCAGAAATGGCTCTGTCAAAATCTTGACCTGTTGTAACCCTAGTCGCACATGTGAAGCAAGCTTCAGTAGAATGCATGCAGTCTGTAATGAAGTCTATGGTATAAAACCCCTACGCGCAGAATTTGAATACAGTCGTTGGTAGAATTTGACTAAGTACATTTACACAAGACCCGCACTTTGATGCAGTTCCGAGGTGCTTCCATTTTCATCCGATGCAACTCTCTACTTCAACATTAAACGCTGCACTTACACTCCATTTCATTTATTTGATAGTTAAAGTTACCAGTGACTTTGCAAAATAAGACTCTACATATAGTATAAACAAATGATCAACTCTAAAACAGGATTCAGTCATGCAGCAAACTACCCAGCAGTATATGATGAAGAAATGCTCCAGTATCATTTTTTCTTAGGAGCCTGCCCAACCAATATACTGACATAGTGAAATTGTATATGTTGTCCAAGATGCCTCGATATGATACCTTTAAAAAAAAAACGAGAGATTATAATGCAGACAAATATGTTTTGGGTGATTATCAATTATTACATGTAATCATCCTAATCCTAGTTAGGTTTGTTGTTTCAGTCCACTAATATAATTTAAGACAATTAACTTAATTGTTAAACTGTAAAATATCCTGCCTCCGTTCTATATATCTGAGTCACAGGTGCTTGACAAGCACATCTGATGGATAATTGCACGAAAATGTGTGTATGTCACAACCGATATCAGAATTTTGTACTGCCTGATATCCTTATCCGCATCTGCTCTAAAAAATGAGTGGTTAAATAGAGCTAGAGGCAAGTCAAAAACATCTCTGCACACACGCTTGAATAGTCATATAAGCAAATCTGAAAAGATCTAACAAGATAAAGCCAGTGTCATCCTCATAGCTACCGTGGTCTTCTATGGAAAATTTTGAGATCACACAATGTTTTCGAAGGAAAGGAGAACAATAGGACAACTTTGCAGAAGCACAGTCCGTCATTATGATGCTTCTTTGTCACACGTTCATAAAAAAAAAAAAAAAAAAGCAGCATCATGCGATTTGGATATTGCACCGAGCCACAGGCCAGTTTCTATTATATTTCCGATTGATTGTGCAGCGCTAGATTTCAGTAAAGTTTTGGATAATGCGCCCAAACAGTGTCTAACGATCTGTATATGCAGCAATTGACTGTCTGCAGCAGGGTTTAGTTTCTATATAGCAGCTGTTATAATAACTGTAATTTTTAAAAAAAAGTCATTATTCAATGATGGGAGTTGTCTATCCAAAATTTCAAGTAACTGTAGTTTTCAGTAAATTTTCTGGGAAAAATAATCCCCTGATGTATGTTCGTCACAGATTCTTGTAAACTGGTGCTGACTCTGTTTACTGCAGGGATTAAATTGCTACGGAGCAGCTGTGTATTCAGGAAATAGGAAATAGTTGCACTCTTAATGCTTTTCCCTCCATCCCTCAGCAAAAGAAATACGTCTGGAGCCGCAAAAACATATTTGTGTTTTATAATGAAGGTAGCGCAGCCTAGAAAATCCAAATTAGCCTATCAAGATTATTACGGTAATAGGTCCAAATCAGCATTCATTTATTTTTTCACATGATGTGGCAACTCTGCAGTGGGCTACTTATGCCTACAGTATAAGGTATCTGAACTTCGCATTTCCAGTTCAATGGTGCCACGTTTTGGAGCATTTATGAAACAAAAGAACGAGCTCAGCCTACAATACATGCAAATAGAGCAGCAATACGGAACCTAACCTACTCAAGTCCTCCCGTGTTTGTGAAAATGTACAAAATAAAAAAAGTAGCCTCATTTGATAATACATTAAAACATATAACAGCAGAAGAAAAAAAACAGAGAATAAAAATGAAATAAAATAAAAACACAGGACAGTTTAAATGGCAATTTTAGTCCATTTCAGTGTGAGTTGATTTTTTTTTTTTTTTTTTTTTTTTTTTTATCCTCACCCACATACAGCAGTCTACACTCAATGTCACACAATGATCACAACTTGATAGATAAGATACAATTCTGTGTATAGGCTGAACATTTTTGACAGTCGGAGAATGTAAGGATCAAAAGAGTCTCAGGTCGCAGACCTCTGGCCTAGACTTTAGGGTATCATTATTATTACTAATGGGATTATTTGGTGCAGGCGCCACAGGAATCCACAAACAAACAGCAGTGTTGCGTTTGATGGTACGCACTTATGGCTGTTAAATGAAACATACGACTATATAGAGTCTGTATACTCACGTTAAATATTACTCTCTCCTCCCCTCTTCCTCTCGCTACTTCATACGTGCAGGTTTCCGCTGAATGCAGTGGTGGCTCCCAGTACAGCTGTGGCTCAAAATCACCA
>OMLP01013604.1:0-10418 GCA_900302685.1 Spondyliosoma cantharus
TCGACATTAAAGTCCTTCACAGAAATCAGAATTTAATAAATCACCCCAGAGCCTGACAGAGTTTATCTCCGGGGGTCGCCTCCACTGTGCAGAGACTCACAGACAGACAAAGCCCGGCCCGATAAGATGTGAAATTAAATACAGTTAGCAGTTTGAGACAAAGGAGGGAGAGTGTCACACCGAGCTTTGTACGGTGTAAACGGCTGGCTGCTAGTCGGAGCACATACGCACGCGCGCGCGCCAACGCACGTACGCACACACAAACGCCACGGAGACAGCGGGGTGATTCATTTCAGGTTTCCTCTCACATTTAGCCTCATTTGCATCATCCACTGTCAACATATCGCCTCTCCCAGATATGTTCAAGAGCTTTCATTAGACGTCCAGGGGATGACATCCTTTTTACCCAGATGCACCATTATTAATCACTCGCTCTACTCCTATGTGGACTCATCTCCATCACGGATCAAACGCTATCTGCCTGTGTTTCCTTTCATTCAGCAGACATCCCTGACATCAGCCATCACTACAGCTAAAGGAGACTTATGGGAGTGTGTTGGGGCTCAGACGACCTTATGAATGCGGTACATAAGCATTTAGTACTGAGAGGATATAAATGTGAGGATTTGTTCGACACTGGTAGGATCTGTCAGAGCAAACCTCTGGCAGCCTAGCACACATACTGCGCAGCATACCAACTGGAGGGCTCGGGAAAACAATTAGAGCTGCTTTAAAATATGAAACATGCAGTATGAAATTGCTGCCTGCCGTTATAAGGAAGCATGATTGCAATGCTTTCATATGAGTGTACAGTTATATTCTTTTCAATTAACTGTGGTCTCCAGTTTGCATCAGGATATGGCCGACCTCAGCTGTTCAAAGCTGATTTTTTTCCCCCTGCTCGGTAGTTAAGAGAAAGCACAGTCAGGTTTCCAGGAAGAAGCGGTGCGGGTTGTTTAATAGGCTTAGCCTGGTCGTAGGACCTGACCTTTCCCTTTAACAATACTGAGGCCGACGGGCTCGGGCCTGCTCTGGGAACACAATGACCCGCGGGTGAAGCCTAATCTTCTCCAACTCCATTCTCCATGCTGACCAGACGGCCTTCGTCCACGGCCTCTGTTGCTCCAACTGATGTCTTCCTGCTGAGACAACAGTGCCAAGGAACTGTCAACAGGCCGGGCGCAGCAGGGCCCCGACTGGGCCTCTTATACAGAGCCCTTCAGGGTCCACAGGCACCGACACTCCACGCTCTAAGTGCGAGTGTCGCACGGTAGAATGTGGAGAATGACAGGAATGCAGGGTGCCATCATGGATTCTGATAACGTTCTACATCTAAGAGCATGATTAGCACTCTCTGAAGTCAACCCGTCTATAGACGTGATTGGAAAAAAATGGGTATCGCAGGCATGTCAGTGCAATGGAGCCGCTTTCAAATAACCCTAACCTGAACCTCCCACGTCAAACCTACAGCCATCAATTATAAATTCTGACATGTAGCCATATTAAAGCAAAAGCGATTATACGTGTAATTTGAGTATTGAGTGAAGTATGTACAGCTCAGAATTCATCTAAAGCTTTACCATCCTTTGCCTTGTGAAAGGCTTGCTGGTGTGTCATCTGGAACAATATTAACATAACATGCAACTACATGAAAAGCAAACGGCACAGCTGTGTGAAACGGTTCCTATAATATGTCAATGACATGTAATATAAAGAACAACTCACACTGTACTGTAAATGCATGTGAACACACATTCAGGAGCTAAGTCCCCGGTGACTCATAGAGGGCCCATTCCTGTGGCAAAGAACACATCAGATAAAGGAAGTAGCAAAGAAATGCCTCAGAACCTGAATGTATGTCGCTGCAGCGTTACTTCAACTTTTTCAAGTGTGCGACGAGTGCAGGCGCTGACACGGCACTTCATTCTCTTCCAAATGTTTCTTGGTTTTATTTTTTCCCTACGTTCAAATGACGTGGCTGTGAAAGGTTGTTCTTTCTTCTCTGTGCAAGTAAACCATACAAAGAGGTGTTTGATCTCCGAAATCCGATCTGTATTTCTAGCATTGTCTCCAGTTCCTACTGTGGCATCTTAAAGGTCAGGAGTGAAAGGCCATTTGATAACTACAGAAAGACCTTTTGGCTTTATTACACTGCCTTTCATCTCCTTTCCTGCAGAGGTTAAAACAAAGCATTGCATCCTTTGAAAAAGAAAGGATAAAATGGATCGCTTTGGAGCCTCAAGTCTTTATTTTTTGTCACTGGGGGAAGTCTGGCATCCAGGGTACAAGGAAAAAAAAAAACTCTGGTGGGATGTGTTTTCTGAGAGAGGCGAGTCTTCTCAGGCACAATTAGCATATGTCCTCTCAACCTTCTGCCGAACCTCTCAATGAGACCCTGAAATCCTATTGAGATATTATTACCACTCGAACAGGGCATTACACAAAACATCTAAAGCATCCACGCACACGCTCGTACAGGTGCACACATGCAGACCCGCACAATCACAGCTCAATGACACCCACTTCCCACTGAATATTCCTTTCTTTTTAATGGTAACCTTGGGAGACGGGCTGCACCGGCGCAACACTTAACAGCCACTAGTCTGAGAAAAATGTTTTTGATATGCTTGTGTCATTTAATCATCCACATTCTGCCGAGGCCGTGCAGGACAATTTTGCAGGATATTAACTCCCAACTAAACCCTGGCTTGTATCATTTGTGGGGCCAGTCAAGCAGGAGTCCCAGGAGGTGCAGAGACTTCCTCCTCACAGTCGTAGTAATCTAAGCTTGACTGGGCGTGCACACACACACACACACACACACACACACACACACACACACACACACACACACACACACACAGAAAACACACAGCTAATAGACAGGTAGAATGAACCATAAAAGAATAAAGGAATCAGAAAATGTAAGGCGCAAATGAAGCCCTTTACTGACAGTCACAACAGTAAAACGATGAGTGTATTTGTGATTTGGGTGATCAGGTAACAATAATAATAATATAGCCAGTGATACAGTGCAGTAAGTAGTGATAGAAAATGGCCCAGCATGTGCTGACGATACCCACAGACAGCGAAATTACTTCCCTTTTCTTTTTATTTCCACACCAAAGTTGGAGATTGAAGAGCATTCGTAAAAACGTCACTTTAACGTGATCCATTTGGACAGCTCACATTGCTTAATGGGGTAGGAAATTCATTTTTTCTGCTGTGGAACAGACACAGTGGATGATGTGATTCTATGCAAAATATATGAAGCCATTACGAGAAAAATGCACGAGTTTCAATAGTTAGAGGGGGGAAAAGAATTTCATTGCACGGAGGGCTATCCCTATTCTTTACCAGGGAGCGTCACATACGCACACACAATGCAAAAGACAGCAAAGGCAACTGATGAAAACCATTTTTGTTCCATCACAAAGAACTAGGTCACCCTCTCATAATTGTCAATCATGCAATAAATCTCTCTGTGGCACAAATGAATACGGCATTGGAAATGAGACAAAGCTTATTGGCATGCTATGTCAGCTTGACTCAATTCATCCTCCTTTTCACACAAGACCATTCATATGTGAAGTAGTGCGAGGGTGTCTCTCCCTCTCTCCCTCTCTCGCTTTCTCTCTCCCTCTCTCTCCCTCTCCAACTCACTCGCATACTCTCTCCCTCACTGAGCATCTCACACACACACATGCACACAAGAAAACACACTTGCACACTCCTCATGTGAAAGTTACAGAGGGTTAATGCATGTGGACATTTCAGCCAGGGGCTGCTTTATTATCATAACCATGTTTATTTCCATAGAGAACGTGTCTCGCTGTATTTACTGCACTACTGTGGAATTACTTGGAACATATACTACAACACATTGCTTTTAAGGCAACGGCCCCAACTAAGTTTGATGATTTAACATCACAGTGAGAGTGATTGCGTTTATATTCACAGGTCTGCGATTCCAATTTGTCTTTTAAAGACGAGCGAAAGTCGCGTTTTAATGTGTAAAACTGAACTGGCTCCCGACTTGTCTGCTAACCCCCCGTCGCATACCAGGTGTACAGTGCTCTGTCTCGTGCTATCTGATTGGCTGGGAGCATTGGCTTGACACAGCACTACAGCTCCATCCACACAGGTTTGTGTCACGTCTCCGAGGACCCGACTGTCACTCTTTAAGAGGAGGGTAATAATAGCCGGGCGCCACAGCAAGTGGTGGCACAGGCGATTTTAAAGAAACATCAGGGAGACGGTGACATTTGAGTCTACGAGGGGAGAAACCCAAGCGCTGCAACCAATAAAGACTCCCACCAATATTCTCACTAGGCTTAGAGACAGAGAGACAGAGAGGGTGAAAGGCAAAGAGAGATGTCAGTGTTAGATGAAAATGTGTTGACCTGGTGATATTGATACCCCGCTCATAACCTCTACAGGTGTGCAATGCCGTCAGGAAGCAGCTCTGGGTGTGGCTATCTCTGTGGATAACAGCCAAAATTGCAGACCTTATCATTTTACAGTACACCAAATGAGCTGCTTCGTTCACTTTGAACTGCTGACAACTGGGATGATTCTGTATTGAAAATAGCAGCCATACACCGTCTTAAACAAGTGTGTTCCTTTTGTTATCTTAAACCATGAGGTAGTTTAAAGAAAGCTATTATATTCGCTAATAAAAAGAAATTAAGAGGGAGATTATAACTTGTTACTTTTTTCTTGATTGTTCTAATTTAAGAAATATTCAGCCGACAGTGACCTTAAGATTAATGACTGAGTTTTTGATTGAGTGGATTTTAGCAAGGTTACACTGATGTCTTTATTTTTTTTTCTCCGTAATTTGAAAGACAGATCTGGAACAATCTTCTGATCAGTGTCCAATGCTGCAGCTCCAACCGATCGTCTACATATGACCCATAAATGTATTACGAGAACAATCTCGTCTAAATTGGTACTTTCGCATTGGTGACAGACATTATAGTACACGATCATACAAGAAATTGTAAAAAATCAAAAGAAGCATGCTGCTCGGAGTGAATTAAATATGAATCACTTACTGTGACATCAGCGTTGGTCACATTATAATTATTTACTTATGCTGATATACTTTAACTTCATTTATTTACTTTTAAAATTATTTTGTCACAGATAATCTAAAACCTTGATTGAGCAGCAGAGCCTCATAAGCTCCAGAACCAGGCACAGGAGAGCAGCTCAGCGTCTAGCCTGCTGGCTCAACAGGAATTCATTTTATGCACGTTGTTAGTTATAATTCAATGCAACAAATTGACTGCATAAAGTGTTTCTGGTGTTTTAAGTGAATTCAGACTTCACATAAATAGCTGTGGGGCCGTTTTTCTTAGTTTTTCATCAGAAGGTATTGACTGAGCAGATGCTTTGAACCACCATAGAATGTGCTGCTAGTCTCAAGTGTCATTAGCTTCGGGGCTTTTCCAGCTAGCGCCAGGTAAAGATTAGATAACAATCAGCCCTTTAATAGATACTGTTGGAGGCACCGGAGCCTTTCCTGTGCTGCGCCGTTCATCTGAAGCTAACAACAGAAGAAGAGAGAGTGGAAACCGATGTCATTTCCTCCCTAATTTCTTCTCTGTGATGTACCGCTGAGCCCAGCAAGGAACACGGCTGTTGTTAAATTACATGTAACTGTTGGCTCAAACTAGTGTCACTGTACAGTGAGTCTGTCCGTGTGTGGGCAGGTCCAACAAGAATTTTAAAATGGCACAATCTAGTGTGGGGTTTATCAAATGGGAATACACTGCAAAATATTGAAGACATTTTGAACATGTATTTGATGTATTCGATTACTTTGGTCTTGAGGAAATGGAGTCTTTGCATGCATCAACTCTGCAATCGCAGACCCTAACCCTAACTGACTGATGTTTTTTTCAGGGCCGATCCCAATACTGATTATCAGTAATCACAGAGACTAATAACCAACATTTGCATTTAGAGTTGCAAGAATTAGCTGATTATTTGTTTAGTCGTTTGAATGACAATCTGTTATCAACTAATTGGATAACTGATCAACTGTCAAAAGTCATTTTTTAAGCAACATTTGCTGATTCCAGTGTCTTAAATGCAAGGATTACAGGACGAAAATGAAAATCTTGAAAATTTTGAATAACCATTGATGGAATGTAACTAAGTACAATTACCTCAAGTATTGCGCTCAACTACAATTTTGAGATACTTGTACTTTGATTCCATTTTCTACCTCTATGCTAAATTTTGGTGGCAAGTACTGAACATTTATAGTCCATTAAGTTTCAAGGCTTTTTTGGCAGGTTAATGCTATTCATTTATTTTATCTGCAATCAGACAAAAAAGAACATTGATTCTGATAGCTGGAAAAATACTTAACATCAGATCTGATAACGGGCCACGCCTATAATGAGTCTCTACTTCTAACACTGACAAGAGATGTTATATCATTTGCATGATGATAGGGGACAAATATTTACTTCCTATACGTGAAGATCCATCTGCATACAGTGTTTTTCACTTTTAGTGAAATAAGAAAGTCGTGCTATCGCAATATGATGTGCATTGCTTCACTGAAATTCCAAAAGTACAAAGGGCTATTAAGAAAGCACATTCCTTTCTTAATATACTTCAATTATTAGGGGGAGTCATTTGTATTGAGTAGAGAGCTCCAAAAACATCGACACTGGAGGAATAACATCTGCATGTTTACTCAGGAGAAGATTCATCCCTGATAGCCTCCACGAAAATGAAGAGTGGGAGAAAAAACAAGTGGAGGAAATTTGTGGAATCCCATCTGAGATTGCTTCCCTGATGGATTCCTTTTCCTGTCAGCTCAGACGAGAAATGAAGCCGGGGAAAATTAACTCCTGATACAGTTACGCTGAATTAGACAAGAGAGGGGAGAAAAAAACCCTACACACTTTTTAAGGATTCCAGCCTTGTCATTTTCAATTTTCTGCTCTTTGGACATGCTTGTATTCAGATTCCCCAACATCTATTCGCCATATCAATCCTAATTAGACAATCTGGGCTCACGAAGGATGGGAGCGGAGTTATTTGCATAATTTAATCATAAATACTCAGTGATACATATTTCCAAATGCATTTGTACAATTATCTTTTCATCCTTGGGGCAAAAGTATTAATATGATTAGGCAATAATTCTTTAAAAAAGGGGGAAAATAGGAAACCAGCAAGTGTGCACTCTTTTTTAAACTCCAGCTTTGGGCTATATGAAAAATTAATTAATTTCTGAGGAAAATCAATTTCTCTATGTGACCATATTAGACAGAGCCAGGCGAGGGCCTGCATTCCTTCTCCAATCAGGAAATCTCATCTGCTCCCTCTAACTTCTGTCAGTAGCATTTAACATCCTGGTACGAGCGTCAGTGACTTCCGCCATGCTCCCTAAATGTGCTTTAATGTGAAGGAGCCCGTGAGTAAAGACAAGCAAGGGAGCTCTGACTGGGCAGAGGGGAGAGCGGAAATCGGAGTGACCCAAAATCTATTGCTGGCCTGTCAGGCAATCAGTCTCAAGTGCAAAATCATCAGGTAAAATCACTGCTAACAAATCTAGTTTAATATGCCAGATAAGTCATATTGACAGACAGATTTTAAACAGCTTACGTCTGTTGTCTATAAAAATCAAAGCTAATACCCCTTTATGGTTAGTGAACACAGTAAAATTAGGTCATTTTAATACACTGATCAACGTGGAGGGACCTGATGTCGATGTGCGATTCCGAACCATTTCATTTGTTCGGAGAATTAATTGGTAATTCAATTGCTGTTGCGGATCCAGTAAAGGCATGCAAATAAGATAGGAGCTTGGACAACTAATGCTTCCACCAGGCAAATTAACAATACAGGCCTCTTTGCCATGCAAATAGCCTCTAAATCCACAAATGACATTAGACAGTGTCAAACAAAGCCTTTTTAACAAGTGAAATCTGTGATTTCCACCGTCTTGGCTCGGCTTCATTGTAAGCTGCAAAATAACTCCTCTTAAAAGAAATGAGGAGAAAATTAATGTCCACTGAGCTGGGGTGTGGATATTTCTCAAAAATGTTTTAATTTGCACTTGTTCCAGCTGAATGAATGTCAAGTCAATAAAGCAATTCTGATTTTCAAGGAGACTATTTGTTTGCTAAAAAAAACACACACAAAAAAAAACACCTTGCCGCCATCTGCCAACTGCACAGTTGACTTGAGCACATGTACTGTACCTAATCAAATTTAGCAGAGCCTCACTGAAGGATTAAAAATGTAAAAAAAAAGAACGTAAAATGCTTTTTTTCTCCCTTCAGTAAAGAAATAACACACAATATGAGGGCCAATTTGACTTTCAAGAAAGTACTTGAATAGATTTGGATTTTAAGGAGTTTTTATACCATTCTCTCTCTCTCTCTCTCTTGCTCCCCCCCCCTCTCTCTCTCTCTCTAATCAGGCATCTGTCACTCTGTTTTTGAAGTTATTATCGCCCAAGCTCCCTCTTGGATGTGGTTGCTGGGTGACGGGTATCTTAGCACCCACTCTGACTGGGAATGATTTGAATGGAATCCAGAAATCTCCCCTGAGTACCTGTAAACACATCCGTGCCTTGTAGAAAACAAATATATTATAAGAGAGCTCAGCAGAGGAGAGGAGGGAGAGAGACAAGCTGGCACCCTCAGTGGCAGCTCACACTGAGCGCTAAACAAAACAATTACCGTCATTTGCAAATATGTGTGTTTAGGCATAAACACTCTTGAAACGGGAACAAAAGAGGTGATAGCTCTCGTAGCACTCTCTGTCATATCACTATCAATTAAATATATCTTTTAAAGAAAAAAGTCGCTCCACTGTGACCTGTCACTCGCGACGTCTTTTCGGGAGTCAGATCTGTTTGACTGAAACGAGCTGGGGAAAATCTATTTAAGAAGGGCATGTAAGTGAAAAGCCGTCCCATTCCCAGTGGTGGGACATTGTCTGGGGCGTGTGGTTAACCTTCAAGGGTAGACAATGATTGTCAATTAACTGCTGCGTTTCTGCGCCCCAGCATCGGATAGCCTGCCTCCACAAAGCAGACCAATGAGAGATATGCGATATCTCTGCACCGCCCCCTGTGTTATAATAACCTTTCAGAGAGTTCAAGTGTCACAAAGCAATAAGAACCTTTTCCATCCCACCGCAGGGAAAATGAAAAGGAAAACAAGTAGCTGGAACAGGGGGGCTCCTAGAGGGCTCCTGGAGGGCCAGAGTCATAATGTAGGGGAGATTACTGAACCTGGATCAGTGCAGGAGCGAGAGTGAACACTGCTAATCTGGCACGAGAGTCCTTAAGAAAATGAAGGGGTCAAGAATGACCGTATTCCTAGTATCTTTAAAGATGAGCTGTAATTACTAAAATGCCTATTAGACGAGCACACGTAGTTCAACCACGGAAAATGTAGAAGGAATTTTAATTATAAATTCTCATTTTTGAATCCATCACCACAGCACCAAAAACTATCCCAGACAACAATTGTGCACCTTTAATGTGTTCAAATAGTGTTATGCAAAAGTAAGCATGGTAGGGAACAATTTGGTTGGAGCTTTGTTTGTGTCCACATCAAAACTAAACCAGCGGGATGCAGCAGTGGTCTGTGATGCTATTCACATTCACACTGTGTGCAAAATGAGAGTAGTGTTGTTTTAACACAATAGGCCGCGGGAGGGGAAAAAAACAGCATGTGAAATAGTAAGACCCATTGTACTCAGTATTATTCACTTCATTGTTACCACTCCGCCACTGTATAAAAAGAGTAGTGACATTGTGGTAATAGGGCGAGATGACAAGCTAAACTATCTCAGGCAGCAGGCTGTTGTTGTGTAACCTGAGCGGGTTAACCGCTGAACTCAGATACTTTTTCACTGACAGCGAGCCGGTGCAAAACGGAGCATCGACTTTGGAAGAGGGAACTCGTTTTCACCTACAGGGCAACCTGCGTCCTGTTTACTCAGACTGATCATTTTGTCAGCAGCAATTCAATGACAGACGGTGTAAAGCACACACATCCCCGCAAATAAAATCAACTCTTTCTAAGTAACAGAAGCCTTTTATCCAGCGGATGCCTCACTGTTCCATGATGTAATTCTCCAAATGGGGCAGGCAGGCGGGCAGGCCGGGTCTGAGTGATTGATTTCAGCCCAGCACCGGGAGTACCTGGCTGCTTTCAGAGACAATTACAGTCCTGTCCATGTGCCCGTAATAGCCCAGCACTTTAGCGTCATTAAAGCGACGCGAGGCACTGCATTATCCTTTAACCCCATCGCTGGCCATCCCCCCATTGACAACCCGGAGAGTTCAACCACATACTTTGTCACCTGAAGCCCCACGCCAGGCTTGAGAGGAGGATCACCACACTGTATGTCTTTCTCTATAGAGAGGGAGG
>OMLP01013606.1:0-19091 GCA_900302685.1 Spondyliosoma cantharus
GTAGATGCATGTCACCAGGATGATTAAGGCCACAGGGCCAAAGAAGGCTCCCAGGCTCGGCTCCCATGCCATCCAGCAGCTGCAACACACATGAACACCATTTTTAATCCTTAGTTTTATGTTCACATTTTAAAAAAAAATCAGCAGAACTGAAACACTGAATTGTACAGTCTCGATAGCTTGTCTTAAAGGGTAACTCCACCAATTTGTGTGTATTGTGAGTACTTCTACATAAGTGAAAACAGGAGTATATAGCATTTTTTTGGGCTCCAGAAGAAGCTGGATGTTATCTGATAATCTCCCCTTTGTAAAGGAATTTCAATGGGACGATAAGGTGTGCTGTCCGCTAGACCTAGAACTACATATTCTCCAATCAATTGCAATGTGATTCCATAGAGTTTTCCATAACATGTATGGTTGAGCCTGTTCTCCTCGGTTAAGCTTCATACACACTTCAATGTAAGGCATCACATCCCCTGAATCGCCTTTTCTAACCTGGGTCGATCAGATGAACGAAAATTCATCAAGACCCTCCAGTGATGTCACTCAGTGACTAAATTGCATTTTGGGTGATGTAGGTGGCGGGTTTTGAAAAGCAGTCCACTGGTCTAGCATTGATCTACTACAACATTGTTGACAAACAAATGATCAAAATCCATATGGCAGAACCAGAAACATGGTTTCATTTGATATCATTTCCTTTTCAGTATCTAGCGCCAACATTACCCACAATGCAACATAGCCATGGAGTGTCATCACTGGAGGCAATTATTCAGGTTACCTGTAGTTTCGCTCTGAAGCCACAAAATACTTGATACTAATGATTAATTTAATTTAAGCAGTAGTTCTCCCCTAGATCTGTAAACACACTTTAATGTGTAAAACTGGCGGAGTTACCCTTTAATTGTTTCCATTTAAACCTTACTAGAACCACATGTTATGTACAGTATACGCACACATCAAACAAAGGTTTATTTCTAGAAATGAATAATAACACCTTCTGAGAAAACACTTTTAATTTGCTTTAAATGGTGCAACACATCAGCAGAGGGTGTAATTGAACCTTGACAGCAAAAACAAATCTTAGACTTACTATGGCGCCTGCTCCCAGCTGCCATAGTTGTCTATATTGACGGCTGCCGTGACCCCGCAGATGATGAGAGGCACTCCACCGCTGACTAAATAAAATCTGTGAGGTGACAGAGGGACAGACAGAGGCAGGGAGAGTGACAAAGCACAGGAATGTTAGGTGTGGAAATGCATCTATGAGTCCTTTATCTCACATCTGGATTACAACAGCAACAGTGTCTCGGAACTAGTTATAGGACAAAGATAATAACCGCAAGACAGAGCGACAGATAAGATTAGAAACATGCCATGAGTAAAGTTCTCAGCTGACCTCAAATAACTCTGACAGCTATCCTTTCCCTGCCTCAAATATTATCTTTCAAAAAAAAAATCAGGAGACAAGTCTGTATTTTCTGAGCTTGTCAATGTGTCTGTGATCACGCTCTAGGGGTGCTATCACACCTACAGTTTGTTTTCTTAGCTCCAAACCCAAGTGTAAATTTTACTATGAAAACAAATCTGTTTTCTGTCGATGTAAGCGTGATTAACTTGTCAGCGCTCATTGCTGCAATTTACGGCATCTGCTGTTCCTAGCAGCTCCGGAGACGTGAAGAGAAACCTGGATTTGAGGAGAGGGGGGACACTGAATTTACATTCAGTTTTGCTTTCCAAGCACAATTTCTGACAGCTTAGGCTGGTAGACGGTTCCATTTTGTGGTTGTGTCTTCATGCCAGTTTGAACCTTTTTTCTCATTTCATACAGACGGCAGTTATCTCGATTGACAAACTAACAAACTGCAACATTTTCAAGAAGGCAGGTGTGCTTTTAATAACAATGTTCTCCTCTTGTCTCATACAAACCATACTAAAGATTTCATAAGCTGTTGCAATACTTGCAATATATTAGTACGGTTGGGCAAGCACTTGGTGTATCCACTAGGGATAATGTACTTTTAGTATCAGTCGAGTAAATCTTGTGATGAAGGAAAATCCCCATTGGGCAGCTGCAGTTTTCTTGCTCTTGTGATCACCTGAAGTTAAATTCTGAGGATGTTCTGTAAATACTTTTCTAATAAAGCATACATTTAGCAACTTCTGATCAATCCAAATCAATTTTGGGTTTAAATTAACATCTTCTGGTCAGTCCCACCCTCTTCTGATTAAGAACCAACCAGTATGGATACTGATAAAATCAATTTGGTTGGTTGAAAAGATACCGATACAGATAACTGTGCACTCACTCATACCCGTACATACCCTTTCAAACAAAAGTTTGGGGCTCCAACCTTTGTTATGGCGTCAATGTCGTCAGAAGCGCCTGTCCTGTCAGCAGCGGAGCATCCACCAACAACATCAAACACTGAGTGGACTGTTTGAATGCAGCGTTGAAATGCAATGTGAGTGAGGAGTGTACTGGTAGAAACCTGACTTGTTTTTATTCATCAATTCATTTCATATTCCCCAATTATCTGGACCTTTTTATCATCACGGTAACACAGTGAAGCTCATAGTGACCCTGTTAGCTTTGAGAGATTGCCATTGACATAGTTAACAAGATCTTTATTGGTTTATGTGGGGAAAACAGAAAACCTTCAATTTTTTACAAGCTAGGATGACTCACAGCTGCACTGCACATCAGACAGCAGGCTGAAGTTAGTTTGACAATCACCGCATCTCTCGGATTGAATGTGAATTGTTACATTTTTCATCAGTTGAAAGCTTGACCGACATCTTATACGCTTCAAAAATGGATGATGCAGTGGATTGGCGTCACAGTCTTAACCCAACCTTGACCACAGACACAAAACAACTATAGACTGATCCCAAATCTCTATCTTCGTGTTGAAACTGTTAGAAAAGGTGGTTGCCAGACAACTCACTGCCCATCTTTTCCAGTAATAACCGTCTTGGTTTCAGAACCAAACAAAAAATGCACTAACACTTTTAATTGCAAGAGACTGTGTTCTTTCATCTGCCTCGCTGCATTTGACAATGTGAACCCTAACATCCTTCCACATCCTCTTGGCTGGCCCTTTCCTGGTTTTGTTTATAACCCCCAGTGTTCTCATGTTGTCCAGTACTTAAGCACTGTATTCCCCCTCTGTCTAAAACGATCTGTTTCAGCTCCTGTCTCTTTAAGGCTCCCCTACCAAATAATGTCTCCTCCGATTGGTCAGCTCACACATGCTTGACCTAACACCGCTAACAACAACAGCTCGGTTGTGATAAATCAATTCTTAAATGCCAAACTAGCCACTGAGTCTAAATCAAGCAAAGGTGTGATGTAACGCCACGTTGTAGCGAAACAGCATATTATGTCTTCTTTAACACTATTACCTGTGTATTCATTAGCGCAAGTGCTTAAGAGTGTGTGCCTTATTTTACATGTATGTGTATATGTGCTGGATTTACTGACTTACATTATGACGTACATTATAGAGTATCTCTGGTCAATTTGAAATAAACTGAAGTTGAAGTTGGCAGGTGCTTTTGACTAGATCTAAATCATACTGGAAAAAATACAGGAATTTCCTCCCCATAACTTAAAATAAAGCTTTGTTCCGAAAGAGTTAATCATTCTAGAATAATTTTGTAGACCAAAGTTGGCCCTGCTTTGTTGGATAAATTGATGAAGAATGATTGTGGTGTGGTGTGCACACAGCTCCTGCATGTCATTGTCAAGGAACAAAGGCCCATGTATTCATGTAACTGTGTATTTATTGAATCTGACTAAATATGCAACATTAGACAGATGTCTCTTGTCAGTTAGTCATGGAAAAGGTGATAATGTGAGCATCAAGCAGGCACACATTGCAATTACAATGCAAAGAAAAAGATATACATTGTGCAGCTCGACTCTTAACTGCACATTTGTCAGTGCATCCTTGCCGCTCAGCCTATTATACGTTCCTTCAGAGTGTTGGTTGTGAGTATCCTCAGAAATTAAAAAATGCACGTCCTCGAAATGCAATTAAACACATGAACAATAAGGGCAGTGTATCAGAATGCGAAGCAGTGTCAGCAGCAGACTCTGAACAAATGACGACAACAAGGGCAGAAAGTTTTGAAGGGAAGCTAATAAGTCATTGTTGCTGCTTTCTCTGCCATCCTCTTAACATTAACGCGACTATAACCCCCTTGTGCATTGCTACCTTTAGTTATTCTCAAGCAGTCTAAAATTGGAAGGTATTTTGACGTCGCTTTGGGATGATCCTCATATCATCTGCTGCCTTGTGAATATGCTTTTAATTCTTCAGGTACACGCAAGTACACAGGGAAGCATCACAGCACACACGAGCCTGAAGGATTCACTACAGAAACAAAGCTAATCCCCAGCAGCTCCCTCCCTGCACTGTCCTTGTCCTCTCTCTCTGCACTGTCACCCACTTTCCTTTATAACACTATGCTATTTCCTCTTCCTTCCTGCTCAATCTCAACCGCTGTCACTGCTCTAACCTTTCCACCACTCCATCTTCCTCCATCTTCACCCCCGGTTTCCTCCCTTCCATCCCTTCGCTCTCTCTCTCTCCCAATCTGTCCTCCGTCACAGAGCGACCGTCCCAAAAATTCAATTACAATCAAGATGTTTGTCTGGTCTGGTCAGCGAGGGGTGCTTGGCCGGTCGGAGGGGAGCTGAAGAAGGGGGGGGGGCATTACCAGCCTGTCACTGTCTCTGAGTGGAACGGTTCCCCCGGGGGACTCTCCTTCAACAGAAAGCCATTTACACACCCGTCAGCCAGATAAGCATAAATGAGAAGAACTAGTGGATGTTAAAGCACCCGGCGCGTATAGCCCTCATTCCCCCTTTATCCCCTGTAGGGAAGCCTGCTTGTGTTTCCTGCAGCTCCTGTGCACAGGAAACTCATGCAAAAAGATGTGCGATCGAATTATTGTCTACATGCTTTCCTGTTTTTATGCAAAAAAGGTGCTCCGTCGCATTAAAATTCATGCCAACACACTCGCTCTTTTGTGAACGCACGCGCACACAAAGTTTGCGCACTTTGACACGCACACACGCACGCGCGCGCGCACACACACACACACACACACACACACACACACACACACACACACACACACACTTTTGCTTGCCATTCTATTAAAGGCGGCCTTTAAACGCCAACAAAATGGCTGTGTATGCAGAGTTGTGCTTTTGAGCGAGTTTAGGAACAGCAATCATCTGATATAAATAGACCCTAAAGTGCCTTTCAGCCAGCACTTACACAGTGCCTCCCCTCCCACCCTTGTTCCTCTGCTTATGCACTGTCCTCCGTTTTGTGGCGGTGAGCTGCCCTCTCTCTGGACCCGATCCAGGATATACATAGCACATAGCAGCTGGGGACAAGTGATGGTCCCCAGATGTGCTGATGACAGATGAGTCCCTCGGTGACATGAGGTACAATTACATTTCACTGCGATTGTACTTTATATGATTACATGTGACACATAAAGTTAATTGATTGATTGATTCAACGTAGATGCATTGATTCATATAACTCATATAGCTATAGAAGGGAAAAGGTTTAGACAATGGGTACAGCTGGACTACGCAACAGTAAACGTTGTTATGGTGGTATGTCTGAACTCCCTTTAAATGCACGGTAATTTTTGTGGCAAAACAAAAGACGAAAGTGGTGTAGGATCATGGGAGTTATCTTCATTGTTGAACAGCCACCACTGATAAAAATCTGTCTATGGATCAGGCACAAATGGTCATGAATTAGCTTACGTTTTAAAGTTTATTTATGTTATGCTTAGTTTGAGGACTTCAGAGAGTTTTAAACTATAACTGTAAAGAAGACATACAAGAAGAACAATTTGAAGTACGGAATTGCTATAAGTCAAGCAGATGAACAAAAGACCCACAAGGCCTAACATCTGCACTGAAAATTCATGTTTACAGCTCACTAATTAACACATTATATCACATTTAATCACAAAAAAACTCATGGCCAAGAGGATTAGACAAATCCAAGTTAGCCATTTCCCCGTTTCCAATCACTGATACAAGCTGAGCTAACCAGCCTTACATTTCATAACATAGATGACAGGTGTCCATCTTCTTTTCTGATTTCTAAAAATGTTGTGCTATTGTTTAAAAGCTGCATAACAAAACAGTCTATTTGCTCTATATTTTTAAGTTTGACACTGTAGTTACCCCTATGGTGTATTTCTAAAAGCTCCCCTCAAGCGTAGCAGTATAAAGAGCAACAAAAGGGGTGACTGTATGGTTCATACGTAGGACTTGGATCGCATATCGTGCTGTAATGAAGTGTCAATGTTGATTTGTTCTTGAGTCATGTTGCGCAAGTAAACTAGCTTGCGTAAATGATGTGACCTTCCTTGTATTATCTACAGGACTGGATGACCTGACAGAACATTTTCCTCGACCTAACAAACTTCCCAAAATTCATAAAGACATATTTTTTGGAACTGTTTGTCAGCAAGTTTTAATTTGAAAGTCTAACTGGACGTTGCATATAACATAACATTGCTAACTTGACCGCAGAGCCCTTCACGCACAGAAGTGAGGCTAAGGGGACGAGTAGAGCGTCATTGTTGGAAGTCTAAGTCCACTGACCAAGCTGCTGTGTTTGACAAGTAGGGAGTAAGAATGTGTTGTAACCTCATATTCTTCATTTCAGTGGTGATGGGTCACTTTATGATTTTAAAGAGATGTTCCATAGACCATTTCATTTTTGAATACACGTATCTCAAAGTCCTTGTATCATCATCCACTAATACTAGCCATTTCCCTTTCAAAAGCCCAGTCTAAAAATAGCTCCTTCAAAACATCCATAACCAGTGAAAAGCAGATGCAATTTTATCTTATCTTGAGTCTCAGACTGCACTTTCTATGAAGGGAATTTGCTTTTTTGCAATTATCAACGATGACAGCTCGGAGAGAAATGCTGGTGATGACATTCAACAGATGTTGGAGATTTTTACACTAGGAGGGAGAAATGTTCCCTCAAAGTTTTGCTTCAGATGAAAAATCTGCAGCCATCACATCAGATGACTGTCAGTAAAAAGCAGAAACAGAAGGCGTGTGAGGTGTGTGGTCCAACACGGCGTGGCAGATTTCTGACAAAGGTCAGTGTGATGGTCTGCTGGGTGAGCCATCAGACACTGTCAGGAGTGGAGGGACAGGCAAAGAGTTAGATGAGGAGGAATTGTGTGCTTGTTGGGAGGGGAGGGGGGGAGAGGGTGCCAGGAGGAGAAATTGATTTGTCTCCAGCTGCTAAGTCTCATTGCATGAGCCTGTCTGACAGGGAGCATTACAGTCAATCACTGTGGATCAACTCGACTGCCGCGCCACACGATCCCATCGCCTGCCCCCAGACAAATTATCTCATTCACAAGCAGTGCATGTTGGGAAAGCCTCGAAAACGTTCCGTATTAAAAGCACCCAATCACGCAGGTGTCTGAGGATTTGTTTGGCAAGGGGAAGTGCTGCTTATAGGGTGAGGGGATCCTTATCTGGCCCGTATCCTCTGTGACTTTGAGATGTGCGGGAATACGTGATTGAGCACATTGTAGTTTTAATAATGTCAGACATATGATACTGCTCACTTATAAATTTTTATAGATATTAGTTTCAGCTGGTACGGGGGATAAATGTCCATGTGAGCGTGACGTGTGTCCTCTAAAATACCCCCATAGAAAGCAAATCTAAAAGCAAGTGTGTAAGGTATTCCAGCAGGGTTCACATCCAGTGCAAGTCTGCATGTTGAAATAATTTTTCCTGTGCGGGGTCATTCGCTGTAACAAAATATTTCAAGTTCGGGAATATTCAAGCAACTGAAACGGCGCACTCCTAAACTGAATACAAGATTAAATGACAAACAGGAATTTGTTACAGTTCAACCTCTGTTTGCCTCTGTATGTCCGCTCTCGAAACCCTTCCCTTAAAAGGATTTCTCGGTGAAGCTTCTGGAGCTCAGCTCTGCGGCACGGTCGCAATGTGCAGAAGAGCTCACACAGCACCTTCTCACTGCAGTGGGAAGAGCACCGTATGTGTCCACGAGCTGATCCTCTTAAACGTGCCCGAATGTCGTGAGTAAGCAGAAAAAAAAAAAAAACAGGGAACAAAATGGAGAATGAGCAGAAGAGAAATCACAAAAAGCAGAAATTCAATCTGATGTGTGCATCTGAGTGAATGAGAATTAAACAGGTCAAAAGGCTAAATACATTTAGATTTGTGATAAAGCTCTTGGCTCAGCAGCCTCCTGGGTGACTGAGGTAATTAGTAATAGCACTGAGGTGATTCCATAGTAACAGGTTGCTTTAAGTCATTTGCTTATTCGTCCTTCCTCCTCCTCCTTCTCCTCCTCCACCTGACATTCATCTGCCCTCCATTCTGTTAGCTTCCAGGGCAGCAGGACGCCTCAAATAGAATAACTGAGCCAAAACATTTACTACACACCCAGTTCAGCTATTCAGACACATCCCTCTAACACATGCCTGCAATAGTGTATCTACAGCACAGAATTTGAGGCTACAAAGTCCTTAAAAATGACAAAAAATATAAATCATTGTAGGGTGAGAGTATTTGTTCCTAATCTGTTTTATCTGATGTGTCTCCAGCTCAAGTCTGCACCACTGGCCACGTTCCAAATGTGTTCATTACAACTGATTGTAATGTGGAGTTTAAGCAACACTACGTAATAGATATATTTTTTTTTACATTCCAAAATTACTTCTTGCAGATTTAGCCATGGATGTACGAAGACAGGAGCATCTTCCCCATAGATGACCATATACAGTACTGACAGATTAAAGGACGTCTATTAAACTGTTGACAGAACATATCCAACTGCAAATAAAGCACACTTTTGCTCTTTTAAGAATCGATTTTTAATCTGTGGTTATATATCTTTAAACTTATCACAGGGCCAAGGACAAACACAATTACAGGCAGGGGGTGCATGAGCATGTGCAGCGAGCTACGAGACGCAGAGGCAAACCCGGAAGCTAGAATATCTTTTTTTTTTCTTTAACTGCCTTTAAATGCCAAGTGAGCAACTTTCGTTCAAGTGACTGGCTGCCAATTTTAAGTCCAGTATTCAATTTATATTATATATTCACGCCTTGAGCTAAATATTTCAACCATTCGGCCATTACATTTAGCTATCTAAACTGTTTCTAACTATTTCAACCATTTAACCATTACTTTCAGCCACGGCCGCTGATAGTCTTCCTTGTGCCTCAGGACAAGATGATCTCAAAAGGCCCCCCCACCCCTACAGTACTACAGGGCCCTCTTGGTACCTTCCATGGCCATGGCCCTGCTTTAGACTATCTATTTCAACTAATTATCTGTTACCTTCATCTTATGATTTCAACTGTTTATCTTTTACTTTAAGTTAACTATTTCACCTGTCAATCTACATTTTCTGGGTGATCATTTGAACTGTTGTCATGTTGTCAATGTTTATCCATTAACTGAAGCTAACTATTTTGACTCTTCTGCTCGCTTTAGCTTAGGGTTTACAGTTCACTCAGGCTGGTGAGCGTGGCGTACTGTACTGTGCTTTGCTGTGACAATGCATTTACTCAGATCAGTAGCATGCTAGTTTGTAGTGCAAATGTCTATTTTCCTCCTCCACACAAATATGTAGATATGTTTTTATTTTGTTTATTATATAATAATTTCTATTTTTCTATTTTTTTCTAGTACATCTGCATGTGATTGGAAATAACTGGGCCAGGACATTAAAAGACACAAGTAATGGTGATGGCAATGCTTATGGTAATGAGATTAAAACAACTGCTGGTCCGTCCTCTGTTTAGTCCCCGATCGCTGCTTCATTTAAACTGCTTCAGTTAAACTGTTTTTGAACTTCATGAGAATCCCAAAATAGTTGGACAAGCATCCAGGCTCAGCAGAGATGGACAGCTTGAATTAGTGCTACTGATGAATAACAGTTGCACTGCAGTTACTCCTATTAAGTTAACTGACATCAAAATTGCTATAGCGAGGCCTTGGACAGATGTTCGTCAGTCTTATACAACCCTGCTGTCAGCGTTATTGTTGCTAAGCAGCAGTTTGCACCTTGAATGTCACCTCTACTGTCCTGAGCTAAAAAGAGGCCTCTATTCAGAAATTCAGAAATTTCCACTGATTAAATGGAAATCACTTGACTTGTTCTAATCTCTGGCGTTTATCAGCCCAATTTTCACATTAAGCGAGTCATTAACGCTCAAAATCTCAACTTCTTCCCTTGTGACGGACAGCGACTCAGATTGAAAAATGTAATTTCTTTACATGATGTGGGAGAGATCCACAAAGGAGAGCCAAGCAGTATAAATAGGCAGACATGACAGCTATGTCACCACAGAGTGAACAAAGACACAGGCTTGAAAGAATGCAAACTCGCTGTGGATGTCTCTGCAGATAAACAAAGCAATAGCTCATCTGTGTGAAGCTATTGTTGCCCTCTAAAGGAAAACATGAGCCTGCAAACACCTGAGAGAAATATGCGAGACGGCATAAATCAGCAGAGGAGGCATGAGTACATGCACTCAAATACATGGCTGAGTACACACACACCTCTGCGTGATGTATGTAGGTGAGAGAAGGACAGTGACCCAGCAAACACACGCATGCCTAAATGCACACATCACTAATTTCAAGATCACGGCCTCGTGGTTGTTTGCTTCCACGCACCAATCAAGGTAGTGTTTACATCCATGTCTGTCCATACTCATGTACTATATATAGTGAAGACTTTGAGGGAAGTTTTTTCTCCATATTGACATGTATGATTCCAATGACAAACATATTGTCTCCGCTCAGAAGCCTATTGACTGATGGGGAGCTTTGTCACATGCTGCAACAACAGTCACCTGAGGCTCAGTATGCAAAACCAATCAGCTCTTGGTGGACTAAACTACTTAAATATGGACGTTACTGCAAAGAAGCTATTAATCATAAAAAACATGAACGCTTCTCACACGTGCCAACCCAAGCGCACAGAAGATCTCCACAATCAGCACAGTTGAATCAAATGTGAAACATGCACACAATCTCCCCATCTGTTCCTGAGCTGTAGCACTGAATGATGACCAGAAAAGTGTTTTTGCTTTTTGCGTTATGATGTCACTGTGAAGTTGCCCTTCAACCTTTTTGGCTATAAAAGTCATCACTTCATCATTTAATCATTTTTCAAAAAGACATTTGTGTGTAATTTAGCATATGCATTCTTGGGTCATGGCCAAAAAACATGTTTCATGAGTTCACTGTGACCTTGACCTTTGACTTTAAACCATTAAATTGACCATTTAAGGTTGAAGACATTACATCAATGCATTCCTGAGATTTCGCATTCTGAATAGGCTGGACGACAGATGGACACATCAAAAACAAAACGCCTCTGGCCATAGCTTTTTAGATATAACATATGATAACCTGATAAAATACAACCAATGATTAAAGAGTCAACGTGTGGCACCCAATTTTCTTTTGGTTTGATGCAGAACCTTTACTTGTAATAGAGTATCTTTACATTATTGGATTGGTGCTTTTGCTTTTGCAAAGGATCTGAATGTTTTTTTTTCCACTTTATGATGATAAATACAAGCTGGAACAGGAGCAGCCTGTTATATGTCCTCTACCTACATCTGACCGTCTCAGTCAGGTCATGTTCTGTCAAAAAAGATCAAATAAGAAAGCAGATAATTGTGCAGTGGAGCAGTCCTTGCCCTCTGACGATGCACAAGCAGCAGTAACAGTGCAGCAAAGATCAAAAACCACCCCTTGCACACACAAAAACACATATGCACACATACACAGTGAACTTCTGCGTCTAAAGGCAGTCAGGGTTGAGGAGGGTTGCAATGTTTTTGTGCTTACCTCAACAGGGGCTGGTTGGAGGGTGGAGGCGGGTCACCATCTTGGCTCTGCGGAGGCTTCTTGGTCACCTGTTTGTAAATGTTCCTGGCCGTCACCCCGAGCCACAGCATAGTCGACAGGGACGAGTAGTGCAGCACGACCCCGACCTGAAACAGGGTGACAGAGGGTACATCAAGTTATTTATGTGACTTTTGTGAACTTTTGCTTATATATATGCTGTACAGTACGCTTCTGTGAAAAAATGTCAGATCTGATTATATTCCTGTAAGTCAAAGTAAAGATGTTCAGGGGAGAGCTGTCTCTCCCCTCTGTCAAAAAAACATCATCAATGTCACTCCAAGGATGTCTCCATAGACGTTTTCCTGCAAGACATGCCTGCTTTGTCTTATCCATCAGTAAAAGACAATAATACAAGAATAGAAAGACAGAGTTCAAAAAGTGCTATTGAATCATCAAGGTTGTTTGGGATAAGAGCATTATGGTGAGGTTATACTGAGCAGCTCCTTATCAGTTGAGTTAGAGGACACAAGGTGTACACTGTGAATAATAACTCTGAATATAAATGATAGTCACGTTGACAACTATCAGTGCGTGATTGTTTTCCAAAACGCACTGTACACATATCTGTGCTCGTCCTCCTTTTAATATTCATGAATCATGTTTGAATGGGGGAGCTGATCTAACTTTGTTTAAAGGCTTTGCCAGTGCATTGAAAGAGGGGAGAGATGAGAGAGAGGAGGGAGAAAATTAAAATGCACTAAGCCTTTTCTTCACCCAGCAGGTCTGCTCATGATGTACTGACAACCTGAGATACCCAATCAAATAGATTCTCCACAGCCTGATAGGCCCAGGGACTGAAGCTAGTGTACCATGGTCCAGATGCTAATTGGAAGTGTCCTTGAGCTGGCTATAAGAGCACGGAGCGATTGGCAAAGTCAATCAGGGGCGCGGAGTCCGCACACTTCAGAGCTTCATTAGTGCCGAGAGCAGACAGAAAGGAAGTGTGTTTGTAGTATGGTATTGAGGACAGAGGGAGAACAGAAATGTAATGACCGAGGCGCACACATTTATCATAATTGGCTGATTGTACAGTTTCTGCCTTCCAAACCAACAAAAACAGAACAATACAGCCATGGCTGTACATACACATACTGCATAATGCACATACAATATTAATATCTACCTGACTGTAAATTAACTTGTGAAGTGTGTGTAAGTCCGGACCATAAACAGTATGCAATCATTTAGGGCCACAATCAACATGAATTGGCTTGCTAACGATAGCGATGGTAACCCAGCAGAATTCTTGGTAGCGTTGAGCCACCAGCCAGGTCAACATTTTGATGTTATCTAGCGGTGCCATCATGTTGAGTCCACTTGTAGTCTCCGTTTGAAAACTTATTTTGAGGAACCAAGTCACATTACACAAATGGCTCTGAAGAGGAAATTCCAGCCGACACTTGAGGGTGGAAGCTTCCAGCCTGTATTTAAAAACAATAATAATAATAATAATAGAATAATAATCTAAAGTGTAATCTTTTAATGGCCGTCATTGAAACATTTCAACCTCTGTGGCACCGCAGCCGTCTGTGTCGAATTCATTTGTCCATCTCTTTCAGTGTGTGTGTGATCTGGTGGTTCTGGTGGGAGTGTTTTGGAGCCACAAACAAAATCTAGTTTCAGGCCAGCAAACTCAAAGAGTCAGCCCTGTAAGCACATTTTCCGTGTTTAACACAGTTTCATCTTGTTCTGAAGAATCGAATAGTGTCACCTGTTTGCGTAAATTGCTTATTTCTTGTGTGCACCTTGAGGCAAGGATTAAATCATCAAAGACCCACAAAGTAACGTTGCAAAGATTTTTTTTGCAGATACAATATACACAATATTGTAACTGTAGTCCAAGTTGTTCGGTCACAATACAGGGACTCTCGGTATGAGTTGTCTTTATCAATCAAAATGTACTTTGAGTCAGGTTTTGGACATCCTCAATCATGTGCCCTCAGAGGCAGCTTGCAACAATGCAATTATCCATCAGGTTGAGAGAATGCCATTCTAAGTTACTGTGACAGTGGTGGGAGAAACTGGCAATTCACCAGCTGACATTTTTGTTTATTGGTGGACCAGAATGTGATCTGTCAAGATGAAAATCCTAGTTTGATTAACACCATCCCCCTGCCACCACCACCACCACCACCACCACCTTATCTGTCAAAACAACTCTACATGAGACGACAAATTGTCATCGCAACTCCTCTACAAAATCTCATGATGAGCACCCACAGTATCTCAGACCAGTGAGCAGCCAAACGATGACACCAAAGGAAAAAAAATCACATCATCTACCAACAACAAATCAGTAATCCAACAAGAGCAGCACACCTGCCATCGCAGGCAGGTAACCAGAAATGCTTGTCAGACACAAATCCACCTCATTGCTCAAATCATATGTTTCCTCTTTTCCAGGTGTAGGTGAGCCAAGCATCTGACTTTGACACTGGAGACCACTCTTGCTCCTCACTGTAGTTAAAAATATATGTGCCATCCATTAGCTCAGTTGGTAGAGCGGGCGTCACATGAACAAAGGTTTTGTCATTGCATTGCAGTAGCCTGGGTTTGAGGAATAGGGATATTATTTAAGCACCTGACAAAAATGCGGGATTAAATGAGTTAAGTCTGTTTAGATAAGACCTATAATTAATCATCGGATGGATAGGTGGATTAAGAAGGTCTGCAAACACAGTCGTATCTTGATATTTTAGTATTCATGGTTGTTGTGTGCTTTCACCTCATGTGCCTTTGTTGGAAGAAAATCTGGGTAAATACATAATTTCAGTCGGTGATCGGATCAATGAGCAGTGCGGCGATTGCACAGTTAACAAAACAGGAGCTGGAAACGGCCTCAGAAAACCTGATCAATGCGTCCACGATAAAAAGGCCACAGCCACTGTCACCTCAAACTCTGTCTTTCATCACTGACGGGTGTCAGTGTTGCATAAATAAAAGAAACTGCACACCCATAAATAAGTAGTTTGATAAAGATTCAGGAAATTGTGACAGCCGAAGAGTGGTTATCTCCATTCTGTATACACGCGAGGTCACGGAAACAAAAGGCAGAAGAACAAAGTTAGAACTTTAGCTTGTGCAGCACCAACACTCAGTCTTTACAGCCTTTAATCCCACATATCACAGCATGCAGTCAGCTTGATAGTGATGGTTAGCTAGTTAGCTTTGCAGTTTCAAGTGAGAGCAATTTCATGTTCCATATGTGTAAGATAGCAACAGATGTAACAAGACAAAGACAAGACTGAGATGTCATGTTTAATATACGTAGCAAGTTAACTCAAAGCCCTGAAAGGCAAATTCAAGTTGAGTTCTCACAGACATACTGCGCTGTACTCTACTTTACGAACAAGGTTCAATGTCGGTTTGAGCAGTTAAATAAGGCGCTTAGGATTATGAAGAGGCAGAAGCAGGTGACAGGTAATTTCTGTCATTTGAAACAGTCTTTTCAGCAGCTGAGATAAATACAAATCATTTATTCATAAATTCTATGCACAGATGGTCACTTGTTTTCATAATTAAAGGAGACCTGTTATGATTTTTCCATTTTTAATTCATTAATTTTATGTTCCTGTGCATGTAAAATATGTTGAAAGTAAAATGGTCCGCACTAACAGAAAATCCTTTCTCCCACAGACAACACTGCCTCGTCAGCGGTCTCGCTTTTAATTCTGTGAGATCACGCTATGTAAACACGTTAGACATTTTGCCTTATTTCTGTCCTTGCGGCTAGTTTGGCACGTAAGAACTGATTTAGCACAGCTTCTCTGTTTTTGTTAGCAGTGCTGGGTCAGGCATGTGTGAGCTGACTAATCAGAGGTGACCGGAGGGGGGGCCTTAACAAGACAGGAGCTAAAACAGAGTGTTTCAGATAGAGGGGGAATACGGAGCTGCTGCACTGGACAGTATGAGACAACACGTGTTTTTTGAGCACTAAAGCATTTAAACCTATTCTAGGAGTAACCCAAAATAAAATTATGAACCTGAAAATGAGCATAATATGACTTCTTCTTTTACAAGAGACACATTCTTATCATTATGAGCAATATTCTTAAATATTAACAAACATAAATGTGAACTCTTTTATTAACTAAAAGCAGGAACTATCACATAAATAAATCATTTTACAGATGGAAAGAGAAAAATATGCTGGCTACAGAGAGGGGGAACTGGCAGCTGCACTTGAAGGTGTGCATTAGCTTATGGAGACATTATGCGCACTCTGGTTGTGTCATTAATTATTGGTGACAGTTTGGTAGAGATCCAAAAAGCACAACATGGTCAGTCAAGCGTTTTTCAATATTTATGGGTCACCAAGTCATGTCTCCTGAGCTTTTTGCCTTCATGTCTTAAGTCAAGATGCCAAGTCACAAGTCCTCATTTTTGCACCTCAAGTCTAAAGTCTATAGCTCCAGTGTAGCATAATAGAATTCAACAGCACGACAAACTACATCCTCCAAAATGACAACCCTTCATGAAGGCAGGATTTCTTGCAGGGCTACTTTATTAGCCTGCATTAGTTTTAGCTAGTGTATGAGTCTGTCTGATATTAACATGCTTCCTGATTGATCCGATCACAAGTGGACAGCTACAGGTAAAGTACAGGTGTGAACTCCCACAAGATACACTGAGGATACACATCACTCAAACCACATTTGGAGGTGCTCTGGGCCGCATGTGACCACAGTCTTTTAGTGTGTTCACACACATCCTGGGCCACACTGAATGTCGTCTGTGAAACAGATGTTTGTGGACTCACTGTCTGTTTCAACTAAGCACTGAACTAACTCCCTGACAAATTGCATGACTTTAAAATCAATTGCATGAGAAAATGCAGTGAGGGCAAATTCTAAATCATTCAAGCCTTCACAAAAATTCGGAATCATATGCAATGCATTAAGTTGTTTCTGTTCTTGCATATAGTGTCAGTTTGTTGTGGCACCACTGGCACCAGCCTGTCTTTGTCTGTGTCTAAAGTGCATCCTAACTCCCAATGGCTGTTGGAACACATTGTTTCAACTGATTTCATCATTTACACTAAATATACCAAAGAAGACAACACTTTATTGATGTTAAACGTACAAATTCACAAATACATAACTAACAACACTAACTGATAAGGCAATTTCTAAGATGCACATCAAGAAAGGCTCCAGACTCCCTGAAAATAATACTCAATTTTGTGAGTTGTGAGCTCAAAGACATTTTATAAAATGTGTTAAATGCTGTCCACAGTGAGTTGTTAAGTATTTGGGCCTTCTTGTTGATTCAGCAAACAATGTAGATGAAGATATTTATTTTTTGTGTGTAAAAATACATCATAAATGGCTCAAAGCGCTTGTCACATTCATCAATTTACACACACATTTATACACTACTGGCCATGCAAGGTGCCAACTGCTCGTCAGGAGCAATTTGGGGTTCACTATTTTGCTCAAGGATACTTCGACATGCAGCTGGGGGAGCCGGGGATTTGAGCCATCTGATTGCTGGACGACCCACTCTACCTCCTGAACTACAGCTGCCACATATCCTATCAGTTTGTTCCAGCGATGTATGTGTTTGTTTGCATGCAGAGTGGGGAAGTGAGGTCTGATCACAAGTGGTCACTCGAGATGCACGTCGCTGATGCCAGGTGTGAACTGATGCACCAACAGCTGTCCACTTGGGATCTGATCATTCAGGATGCATGTTATGCAAGTATGAACAGCCTCTGTGTTTGATAATTCTGCACTTCTTAACTGAAATTTATGACTAACTATAGCGAGACCAAGACAAAGGTGTTTAATGTCAGAGTAAAGTTACCGTTAATAGTGTTTCAGTGGGAAGAGGAATTTGAATTTTAAAAAGGAAATGTTGAGAAATCTCTGTTCAACGTGTCTCGATTAGCTTCATTTTACATTGTGCTTTTGATTTTCTTTAATTGCAATCAATTCCAACGTATTGCAAGTTGGGATTCAACATTTATGAATCAGATAGTACAATCTGAAATATGAGATGTCCTGTGAGAACAGTGCATCTAGACAAGATGTGAAACAGTGTGAAGAGAGGATGTCACCACCTGCCGACACTAAACAGTAGGATGGTTTAAAGCGGTGCAAAACCTCTGTCGACAGTGTAAAAATAACACAAACACAATTCAACAAGAGCACCAGACAGTTATAAAGTACGAAAAAGGAAGATGCAGATAATCTGAGGGAAGGACAAAACTGTCCCTGTTTTTTTTCTGTTTAGTTATTCAAAAGGATTCCTGCGTGACGGCTGTGAACAATGGCTGTGTTTCATGTTCCGCCATATACTTCAGTATTTCCAGTGTTTATTCAGACTGACACCTCTCGGCTTGAGTGTAGTGTCGAATTCTCCTTAAAGACAACACTGTCAGAAAAATTGTCTTAACACTTTTAGCATATGCTAACAGTGCTAAACTCAAAAGTCGCTTTAAGCTGTCTTCGGTGGGCATATTCATTATAACGGCTCCCCACTGTTTTTGGTGCATAAGTAACCAGTCTACCGGAAGCCTTTTACACGTGGGGAAATGAGCTCAGGAACACTCAAATTGGACCCATTGCGAGCACAAAGCCAATCACTGCAGATACTGTAATGTCTAGAGCCTTTTTCTTTTTTTCCATTTTTGCCATCGTTTGCTGTCACAACTAATTTCACAGTGGCACACTAATGAGAAAATCCTCTGTAAAGCATCTTTAAGCTGACAGTTGGATGTAACCTCAGATCTAGGTTGCGTCCTTAGACAGGTTCTTAGCTAAATTAATAGGTTATTTAACGCTGGTCAGACTCACGGAACAATCAACACAGATCCACATTCTGATGGCCTAAGGTGAGGTGAGGTAAGGTGGTGCGGGAAAAAAGGGCCTTGCAGTATGTTGTGGGGCTGCTTAATACGGGCGAACAGACGATGTGGTGTGACAGCCGGGGTGTTGCTCGAATCAATGACAAAGCGAAGCCTCGCTGGAAGAAAAAAGATAGAAATAGAGATCAGAGATGACTTTGACTTTGAGGCCGTAAAGACATCGGATGCTGCATAGCGACAGTGCCACAGTGGGCGGGGAGGCGGTGCAAGACTGAAGAGTGGCATACAGATAGAGAGGGG
>OMLP01013607.1:0-11229 GCA_900302685.1 Spondyliosoma cantharus
TGCTGGAGCCAATCCCAGCCCTGGACAAGTCGCCAGTTCATCGCAGGGCCCTCACTGATGGCAGAGGCCGCCATGCAAGGTGCCAACTGCACATCAGGAGCAATTTGGGGTTCAGTATCTTGCTCAAGGACACTTCGACATGCAGCTCAGCCCGGAGCCGGGATTTGAACCAAGCGACCTTCCGATCGCTAGCCGACCTGCTCTACCCGCTGAGCTACAACCATAATTTATCTTGGGTCAAATCCTTAAAGAAGGAAACTCAGTTCCCCGAGAGTACATGTATACACGTAAGCACTCACTACTTCTTCTATGTAGTCCAACACTTAAGTTGCTTTACTGCTGTCGCAGCGTGTCTCCTATTAGCAGTAACAGTAGACAATACCTTGTGTAGATTAAAGTACTGTTGAGCTCCGACTCCGCCCTGCTCTTCAGCTGTCCACAGCACTGTTCGTAGGGTCCTCCTTGGACGCAAACCTGGAAACGGACAAAGATTCGAATAAACACACTCAGCAACAGAGATGCTTATACATACAGAAAGAAAATAGCTCAGATTAACAAATGACAAAACTGTGATGCGTGGTGGTGAACACGATGCAGGTTTTCTTTTGAACTTGTAATACACAAAAGTTTACTGTATTCCTGACCACAGAATCTTTCATCACTGGAGCTTGATACTCTAGGTTGGTTGGATCTGTCCCACTACAAGCTAATTCAGTTGCATACTTTGTTCCACAGGAATACGGTATTGTATATCCGTGTCTGTTTCCTAATTATGTGTGTTCTTGTTCCTCTACAAACAGTTGGAGGAAATTACTGTTTACAGTCTGAGGAATTGTTTTGTAATTTGTCCCTAAGTTTAGAACTGGATACTCAGGCCACTGGAGTTTACAGTGGAGCTCCTTCTATATGAAGGTTTAGTGTGTTTTACTTGTGTACATTGTTCTACCAACTGTTGTAGAGTTGTTCTTTTTACTGTAACAGGTTGCATATAGCTAAATAATAAAGTAAATCATTAACTTCACTTTGTTTGTCTATGAGCTTGTGCAAGTTTGCTGCTGACTATAAATGTTTATGCTTTTCAGCAACATGCAAATGTTTCTTTCTGGCGGAAGATCACCTGTGCAACAATATGCATTGTGTATGTGTGTGTCTACATGGTATGATTGTCTCTACATTACCTAAGTCCTTGATGAGTGACAGGGCCTCCCAGGAAATCATGGCGCCACCTCCGTCATCCATGGCACCTTGGCCCACATCCCAACTGTCCAAATGTCCGCTCAGTAAGACAACCTAGGAGATTGAAGAAAAAAGACCATGAGAGTGTGGTGGCACAGTTAGGTGCGTATCCATTTCTGATACATGTCCTGTCTACATTTTATTAAAGCACACACACTTACACACAGATTTGACTCGGTATTTTTCATTAAAAAAGCTTTTTATCAGCAAGGACAGACAGACTCATGAAAACAGGAAAACAAAGACAGAAACACACAGTTCAGAGTGATATCCCCATTTCCAGGAATTTTAAGGGGTAGGATTCCCGTCAGTGGGATGCTCTTGACCTGATGATCCAGGTTACAGAACATTTGCTGGCTCCTAAGCAAGCCTCCGGACAACGACCCAGAGGTTACACATTTCATAACAATCTTATCTAAACTGCTAAAACGAATATTTCTTTCTGCCATGCAAGTGGCAGAATTGGTTGGACAGCACACCACTTAAGTCAGAACTGAAATACTGCAGCAACTATTTGACGAATTGCCATGAAATTTTGTACAGACATTCATGGTGCCTAGAGGACCAATCCTCTGCCTATTCCACTAGTCTACTAACAAGTTTTCTCTCATCAAATGTAATATACCAAAATTTACCTGATAGATTACCATGAAATTCAGCACAGATATTGATGCCCCCTTTAGGATTAAATGCTATAGTTTTTTTTAATTACCAAAATGACATTTCCATGACATTTCCCATAGCCTCATGCCTTCTCTGTCTTTAGAACTAATTGGCATGCTTATATGCTAAACTAAGATGGTGAACACATTAAGCATTCTTATTTCTTTCAGCATGCCGATGTTAACATTTAGCTTAAAGCACTGTTGTGTCTAAGTTCATAAATAAAACCTTTCCATACATTCTCATCTGCTTAGAGCTGAGAGTGCCCCGAGTATACCTAAAAATTGGTTTAATAGTATAAACATTGTTGTGCACACTTAAATGTTTTTTGCATGACATAGGAATACATCAGCTGGGGAGTTTAACACATACATACACATTTATTATAAAGACACACAGAGACGGTGCTGTGCGCAATATCCATGAATCACTGAAGTGGTTTTGCAATGCTAGAACTGTGTACCCTTTTTATCCCAAGTTACCACATGCACCTGGGATTTTATGGTAAAATCTTTGAGATTAAATATTGCGTATAGTTTAGGCCAAATCTGAGGACATTTATATATATTTAAACCCAACACTGATTATTTTTCTGATGTAATTCTTACGTCTATTATCTATACGTCTATTGTTCCAGTGTCCCTCTTAGTAATATTACTCAGGTGGTACAGCCACCTGAGTAATATTGCTGTTGTTTATGCTAGGGTTGCAACTAACTATTCTTTTCATGATTGATTAACCTGATGACTATGTTCACAATGATTTGATTAATTATTTAGTTTATTAACTATAAAAAAAAAAATATGGAGACTGCTCATTACAATTGCCCAGAGTGTCGTCTTCAAATTGCTCCATTTTTCAAACCAACAGTCATTACACCAAAGACTTTAATATAATAAATGACCAAGAAAAGCAGCAAACCCTCACATCAAAATTGTAATTAACTTTCTTTTGATAGACTACTCAATGAATTAACTAATTGTTGCAGCCCTAGTCCTTGGCTGCTTTTTTTTTTTTTTTTTACAAGCAAGTACTTATAGTTAACATAGTTTAAATCATGAGAAATCAAGAGAGTATGACGGGTGTGTTTAAATGTGGTTCAGTGACATGTTGCTAAGTTGGGAATAAAAACATTTTTCCAACCAAAACACACTGACATTTACGATCAGTACTCACCCTAATTACTGTCTAGAAACATGATTGGTGTTTTAGGCATTAATCTAAACAGAAAGTCTACACATCAGGACATCTGAGATTTTAAAAGTTTAATTGTAGGAGTTGAGTGGGTGGAAAAAATATCCAAGCAACTCATCACTCTCAGATGACTATGACTGGCCCTAAAACTGTGGAAATGACTCACTAAACCTCAAATGTACATCTTTCTATGAACATGTGCGCGCACACACACACACAGCCAACCACAATAGCTGCTACTGCCAGCCCTGAGCACAGAATCACAGAGCCAGAAATGATGTCAACCATGCCAAGTGTTTCATTTCCCTTTTCTATAATGAGCGAGCAAATGTTGGTTCCCAGATCAGAATAGTAACAACTGATTACATCAGCGATCTTCCTCTAATCCAAGTCTTCTGACTGCTTTTTTAAGTTAGTTTCAATTTTTTTTTCTCACAAATTAAAACAAAGAGAATGCTGTTTGTAAAGAAGAACAGAGTTTACTTGAATTACACAAATTGGTAACTGCTTAAATATATTGGAAATTATGCCATACAGACTACGTGTGTGTTCTCTGTTAGCGTACAAAGTCAAGAATCTGTGTTTGGCCACCTTGGACTTAAATGTTAGGATGCAATGTTTTGCAATTGTGGAATCAGCAGGCTTTCTACTTCTAGGCACTAGAGGCTGTGAAGGAGTAAAGGCTTACACACACAGTTCATAGTCACACTATTGGGAAATCCCAGGTGCAAACACTATCATCAGTCAAAAAAAAACATATCTTGTCAGATGGTGTACAGATGCCTCTGTTGCAGATGCCATAAACATAACTCCTTAACAGCAACAACAATAAAAAAAAAAAAAAAAAAACATGCTCCAGGCAACCTCCGCCACCAATGATTCACTGATGACACTCTGGAAATTTCACATAGGCTTTTAGTGAGTGATACACAGAAATGGAAAATGCCAATTCAGTTTGGTCAAGTCCTCTCCACATTTTATTTCTGATATGCCACAAGGATTTACCACTCATCTTCACAAGTCAGTGCAGCCAAGATTTACATACCCTGTTCAGCTATTTAGGACATGTCAGTTCAACCCAACTGGGGTTGTCACTGTGAATGGGAAAAGTTGATCCTGCTTTTCATCCACTTTTACTCAGACACTACATCTCAGAGCAGACGGCACAAGAGCTCTGGATAGTTTCTTCCAAGGACTCAAAGTTAAATCAGCCAGACCTGTCCTTACTGTGTGGCCACATGTGTGTACCCACATTGGGCAACATGTATCTTGGTGCTGCAGAACATGCCACTTCTGGTATCCTGAACCCACAGTGCTGTTTCAGGCCTGTCCATTTAATTAAAGATGCATTAGTGCAATTTTTCAGGAGCATCTTACTCCCTCCCCTGTAAACAGAGTGTATCTACATGCATCCGGAGATTTGTGCAGCTACACCTTATCTGTTTATCAGGTTCTACCCGTTAAACATGTCTGGCTCCTTATCCACAAACTTACTAAGGACCTGTGTGGAACATTGTGTGAAACTGCCCTGCATAGTGGGAACTGGTTCAGATAATTATTGTAGGATTCTGGTATTGGAGTGTAATAGTGAACAAAAGTGGTAACTATGTCTATGTCTGTGTTTGCCGTATGACAGATTCACAACACCTATCGCACAAAGCATGCTGGAATCTGATTACTTTATCATTTTTGCAGGTCAATGTTCCTGCAAAGCAACTTGTCCATCCCTATTGACTCAAGGGTTTCATACACAGTGTACTAGTCATGCTTTAGAAAGACGAAAAGAAAGAATGATTGCAGGTTTCAGTACTACAGTAAAGGAAAATCCTCCCAAAAGTAGATGGAGCTCTTCTTTCTGTGTGTTTATATTAATATGTTTTCACAAATCACAACTCTGCTCATACCATAAAAGGGTATGTTAATTTCAGCAGGCCTGTAATTTCAGTTGAGCTGTTTAGACTGACCAATAGAACAATTGCAGCATGGTTTGGCTTGTTGAAATTTACATAAATAACATTATCAGGTCAGAGGGGGATTCGAGAAAGTAGGAAGCCAGTGCAGGGACATTTCCTTGCAACACTGAAAACAAGTTAAAAGCTTTGAATTCCAATGATAAAAATTTTTTCAAAACACATCCAAAGAAAATACTTAACAGATAAATAGTTTGTTTACACGAGGCTGTGTTCCCCCAGAAACCTACTATATAATGACTTAATGAACATGACATTCCTCAGCATTTCCAGCTAACCTGAGCCCTTAGCGATTCTAGGGAAAGATTAGCTCACACACACACACACATACACACACACACACACACACACACACACACACACACACACAGCAAAGTAAAACCAGACTAAACAGCTGTGGGAATATTTGGAGTCAGCATAAAGAGGTTCCAGCATCCTTTCCTTGCCCCACCAAACAGAGGGAAAGACGGAGAGAAAGACTAATTAAGAGAGAGACAAGAACATAACAGAGCCTTTCTTCTGGAAAGGACATGTGTTTCCCATTCAGTAAACGGGAAGGCCCACACAAAAAGATTTACCCCGCCACTGAATAAAAGCAAAAAGGGTGATAACGAGATACATAGGTAAACAGGTCAGACATGTCTGTCATGGAGTGTGAGTTCTACCTGCTCAGGGTGTTGCCAGCCTGTTATCTCAACCACTGTGTTGAAGGAGTCAGCATCTGGCAGAGTCTTGGCTCCCATTGTGAGTCTGACCACTATCTTCTGCCCCCTCTGTGCCATACGCCACATCAGCTCAGCATCTTCCACAGTTATACAGGCTGTGGGGATGCGCTTCACTCCATCTTTGTAGTCCTGCCAACCTGTGTGAGGACTAGAGAGGGAGAGACACCTGAAAGGATCAAATGCCAGACCCATAGGCCCCCCAGCAGTCATTAAATGTAATCTACCTGTTAATAGAGAATGGTGTAATAGATCGAATGAGTGTGGCCACAGCTCCAACTCTGGCTGCCTCAGAAGCACCGAAAGCACGGTAAGCCACCGTTTGTCCATAGCTGACAAATGGCTGGTTAAAGACCACGATCCTCCCAACAGCCTCGCTGGCTCTACGATTCAGTTCCTCAAAAGACTCAACCACCAACACCTCTGCCTCAATGCCTGGAGAGATAAAAGTGAGACAGTGAGGAGTAAAAAGTAGGTGGATGACAGATGACAAGCATGACTGTATTCAGTCTTTACCTTCAGGTGGTGTCCCTACACTGCTACCCAGACCAAGTATAGCCAAATTTTTAGCCCTGGGCACAATCATTTCTGCACTCTCTTTCCCTCTCACCCAGTGTGGGATTTTGACTGGCTCTGGAGAAGAAAAGCGTGAAACAAAACTACTGTTACATTCAGCAGAGGACAAGACATTGCTGATAAATTAGTGAAACATATATCTGGAAATTATCTACAGATAACAAGCAATACTCACCAAGATGTACATCCAACCCATCCTGTGTTATAGCCTTGTACATGTATTTGATGGCCATCTCAAGGTTTTGTGAGCCACTGACACGGTTCCCTATGGTGTCGGTTAAGTCAGCCAGCCGTCTGTAAGAGCGGTTCTGGGCAGCTCCAAACACAGCCAGGTCAATAATCTGTTTGGCCACATCGGCATAGCCTGCTACCTCTGCTGCTATGTCAGAGGCTGGGTTCACAGAGAAATACACCAAAAGAAACTCAGGTCTTATATCCAAATCTTGTTTTTTTTTGTCAATATTATCTTAAAACAATTAAAAAAGCTTTTCAACCAGAATTTCAAATGGAGTAAATGCAGTGTCAGATTTAAATATACTGCTCTTATATACTTTTATTTGCACATAATTCAAGGCTTGTACAAAGACCTGCCCCCTAAAAGCTCATGAATAATAGTTATTAAAATTATAGTTACAACAGTAATTAAATTGTGCATAATAACTGATTCTATATTTGGTATCAAGTCGCAATAAATGGACTGGTATATGTATGTTTTATGATATGTCCCATAATAGAGGGGTTGTCACAGTTTTTTCCAACATCTTAAAGCCAATTCCCAACCATAGTCCATGTGTTTGTCTGAATTGAAAATCAAGTCAATGCACCGTCATTTCCATACATACTGTAGGTGTCTATTGCTTAATACATATATGATGGTACAAGGTTTTGGTTTACCTGTCTTTTCAGTATGATTTGACACAGCCCTGACTGCAGCCATTGACCTAATGGACTGAACAGGGTGAGGGTGACAGTCACACAGAGATGATAGCATGGAGAGGAACATGAAGAGGGAAAGGAGGAAGGGAGCTCCACCTTTCTGAGACATCTGTGAAGAGAGGAAACATCAGTGTGATTACAGATTTGAGAGTCTCATGGATTTATAGCTGCTTAATTAACCTCTTACATGGACATGTCCACTTACTACACTTACTGTACCGGCACATCTGAAAATCTTAATACTGACAGCATTTTGATACCCCATATCAGTGAATAAGTCAAAAAGTTATCATCATCATAATCGTATTACCTGTTTTGGGACTAATCTAAAGTCGATTAAAAACAATGTAAGTACAGACATGGCAACAAAATATGAGATTTAATATGGTAGTAAGTTAAATTACTTTTAGCGACTTTTTGGCATTGACTGTGTATTATTAGAGGCAGTGAGAGCAGAAGCTCATCGTTTCATCACTGTCAGCATCATTTTGCCCTTAATTTCAATTTCAGAATATAAATAATAGAAAATCTACATAGAAAGAGGTGGCATCCAATCACATTCACGAGGCACCTGGAAGGCAACAAATACTAGCCAATCAGATGCAGAGAAGGGTTTTTTTTTGCGGTAGGAAACGAAAGAAGCAGTGCATAGTAACGTAACGTTAGCTAACATTACCGATTTACTTCGATATGGGCTATCTATCCATCTAACACAGCACCGAGAACAAGGCTGCACCGTAATAACCAAGTCAAATTCCCTAGGCGTCATCTTTTACTAGCAATCAGACAATATACTAAAGAGAATCAGATTTTGATACAAATGAACAGAGGTTGAGAGAAACGTTACAGCAGTTGAAAGTTTTTAGACTCGCAATGAGCATGACGTTTGATTTTAAGCTTCCATAAAATAACAGAAACACAAACCTTTCAGGTTAAGTTAACGTATATGATGTCGTTGATGTTACAAGACCGTAGAAAGTCTTAAACTACTGTAATACGCGACATAAATACCGGTTCCAGAATATGGTTAGACTCCATTTCCTGGCTCGTGATTTCTGCGTGCATAACGAAAGTACACTTCCGGTCTGATTGTTTTCACAATAAAAGCGCCATCTCCACAGCCAAATTACTATGCACAAAAAACAATGTTTAAAAGCGATTTAAAGATGCAAGAACAAATATTTAACAAAGTTTTGTAATGCAAAATTCTGCTAATCCACCCACAGAAAAGTACCAAAGTCTGTTCAGACCATGGATTTAGCAACACGCAGAGATTTAGGCCCAAAGACAGCCTTTCAACACTGACAATAATCATGTAATAATTAGGATTAGGGTGGTCTGTTTTTTAGGATAAAAATCATGTTCATAGCTGACACTGACATAGCTGTTTCAGTCATATAAAATGCAAACAAAATAAAATATAAAGTTCCAAATGTAATCCTGACATAATCCCAGCACGAATTAATGTTTTTTTATTTGTACTTTGCTACAAAACTGGCATTTCTGAAGGAATGTCTTGCTTTTTAGTTAGTATTCTGTGAAGATGTAAAGGTGCATGAGGTGCTTGAAAACAATGTAAATTCATAGACGAAAGGGAGCAGGTTTATCATTTTAAGAGAGAAGTAAATTGTGCAGCTCTGTTCAATACTTATACAAGGAACTTCTATTAATTTTCCACTTTCACTGACCATTAAATTGCACATATGAACTGTACTATTATGCAGCAACCAACTTAAAGTGTTTACTAAGACACATCTATATAACTTCTTCTAAGATGTCTTCTTCTAACATTTCCATATCTTCTTGTTGTTGTTGAATGCCAGAAAGCTGTCCAGTTCTAGGAATGTATTGTATCCACACTGTAGAAAACATGTCTCTGCCCACGTCCCAATCTGTGGTTTATACCCCCATCCCTCTTTACCACAAATCATCTGCAGTCATTGGCAATCACTGAAAATGTCCCACCCTGTTAGAAGGGATACATATTTACTCAGACTTTTCTTACATTCTAGTGTCTAGTGTTGTTTCTGTGCTATATCATGAATTTATATACTGGAGTTTAACTTTGTTTACTTTCGGCCATTTGCTTTTTACATAATGATTTGAGGCATTCAGTGTGTGTCCCCCCCCTCAACCATTTGTCTTTTTTATCTCTGCATCATCAGGTTTGGGAAAACATTTGACCATTTGGCTCTATTCACATGCTGCTGGCTCGGTTTCACACAGTGGCTTGAAAATGTTTTTCTTTTTCTTTGGCACCTACATTTGTAAGAGAATGTTTCTTGAGACTGGGAGGAAATGTTTTTCTGTGCCGCTGTGCAAAAAGCACAGTGTAACAGAACAGTTCAGAGCTTTACCTGCGTCTGATCTTTCAGTGTAAGCAAATATAATAGGTCATAAACAATAGCAAACTCTAAACAACCAATCAGAGCTTTCATCTATTGACACCAAATTCTGTAGAATGGGTGGACTTTCTACAGAATCTATAGTCTTGGTTTTGCCTTTTTTACATAGCGAATACATAAAACTGACAACAAAGCACAAACTTCCAAAGATACTGTGCGTAAATAAAATTATTGCCAGAGAGAAAGATAGATAGAAAGAGGAAATGAAAGGGGAAATGGACAATAAAAGGGCAATGTGATTAAACCTTAGCACATATGCTTTTTAGATGACTCCCAAAGACCAACAAAAGACAAACAGCCAGTTTTGGAATTGTATTAAAGCCATACTTTTATTCAGTAGTGAACCTCATAGGATACACCATTTTAGCAACACAGTTCTCTAAAGATTATGTCATCATTTTGTCTCTATGTAGATTTTTGGTTGGTCCCCTCCATTGTGTATTTATTTATTAAAATCAAGGCTTCAGTCAATTCATATTCAACTTCAATTAAAATTAAATCTTAGTATATTTACAAAAAGCATATTCCTCTACTTGAATCATTAATTAAATGCATTCATATGAAAAAGGTATTTAAAAGCTGGACAACTTGACAATCAAATTGAAAATGAATTGAACCAAGGCTCGTCAGATACACTAAAAACATAAATATACAACAAACTGAGCAGTAGGCACAAAGAGGCTTTGACCATGAGTCATGAGTAAATACTTTATAATACCGATTTATCACTGACATATCAACCTGGATTATAGTAAAAGCAAGTATAAATTAATACACATAAATTATAGTATCATCAACATACTGTATAACCTTACAGAGATCTTAGAAGAGAAAGGTTATTGTGTGTCATCACCTGTTGCATTGCCAGCAAGTGCTAACCCGTTGTCTTAACCCTCTATGGGTAATGATTTATGTCTGACATTTCGGTGGGACACAGAAAAGTCAGAGATTTTGTCCACAACTATAACAGTTGTGGTTCTGTACAGCTCCAAGGCCGAAGTACAATACTAATCCTGTTAGAACACTGTAAATGAATGTAGAAACTGCTTTCTGAGGCACTGAGGATACAAGTGCCTGATGAAATTTCACGTTATCAACAGTAAGTCACAGTGGGTTAGTGATAAGATCGTCCTGTTTATTCCAGCCACAGTGAATAGGTAGTTTGCATTCAGCTAAAAATAAAACTTCTATAGCGGCAAAGGAAATTATATCATGTAAACACTACTATGTAGCCTCGACTAAAAGACAAAGATAAATGTAGCTAGGCATGCTAACTTTCACTGACGATACATTGCTTCATGAAGGAAGTCATACTGCTGATAGACACAAAAACAGCTGCTACAAATCTTGCAACATGTAGGGGCAGTGGCCTTAGACACAGCGTAATTTAAAAAACAAAGAAAGAACCATTTTCAACAAAAAATAAAACAATGTGAAACCAATTTCAATTGAATTTGTGGGCAGAGAGTGGTTCTACTCATAGTGCCACCTCTCTGTACATCTCAACCACTAATTGGTGATCTTGAT
>OMLP01013608.1:0-11917 GCA_900302685.1 Spondyliosoma cantharus
GTCTTTATCTGTAGCTGCCCCCGAAGCGAGCCCGTGTGGAGCCCCCCGTGTGTCCCCGGCTCGTCTGTCTGTCTGGCTGCCTCCTACTCGTCCACAAACAGTCCCGGTCGAGAACAGCATGGTCATGGCTGACAGTGTCCAAAAACCGCAGATCCGGGGTCCGGTCCGAGTGGGCTTCTACGACATCGAGCGCACTTTAGGAAAGGGCAATTTCGCTGTCGTGAAGCTGGCCCGACACCGCATTACCAAGACCGAGGTGAGTGAGTGAGTGTGTGTGGAACTAGTTAGCCTCCATGCTAACTTATGCTACTGTTCGGGCTGAAGTTACATAACTTTTTTATGCACTAGTTGACACCCCAGATATTCAAAGCAGATACCGAAAATGCTGTCCACATCATGCGCTAATAAAAAACTTGGATCGGGTAACTGCTGGTCACTTGGCCGCCCCAGGGAGAGCAACAGCTGGTGTGTTTTGAGTCCCTGCTGCAGGTATACAGGAGCAATGACTGGCTGCACGTTCACCCCCCTCAGACAACATCACTGCCAGTAAAGAGGTCTGACCACCACCGCTGCTGCTGCTGCTGCTGCTGCTGGGAAACACACACTGTAAACACGCACGCTCTCTTTTCCAAACACACACACACCTGTAATCCTGTCTGGTTCTGACCCAGACAGCGCCACAGTTTACCAAACCCAGAGTCTGGCTGGTGTTAAACATCCTAGTTTGCTGTATGTGGGGCATGCAGCATGGGTCGGTGGTCCCATTATGTAATCCAAATAATGATGTGATTTAGTGGTTTCTTGTGCCAGCAGCGCCGAGAGCTTTGTGCGAGGGAAGGAGCGGGACATGCCAGCCAGCCAGAGAGAGCTCTGTAATTGGAAAGCAAAGTGTTCTGCACACATGCATGAGGACAGCAATCCACTGACACTTTCTCCGGGCAGGGGGGGGGGGTCTTCGCTTAAGGTTGGAGAGGGTTTGATAGCACAAAACACTGCACGCTTTCAGGCGATGATGCAGCATGAGAGCCCAGGGAACAGGGCTCGGATTTGTCAGAGTTTACTAATAGTTTTATGTCAGCTCTCTACAGAGAGGCCTTTTTAGAGCAGTACCACCAAGTGCCACGACTTTGTGTTGTAATGACAGAGATACACAAGGGGCTTCATGAAGAAGCTGTGTTGTGTGAGACAGAAAAAAATGGGCCTTGTGAAAAAACCCTGTTGCACACTGATCTTTGCTCTCCAGAGCCTGCAAATGTTTGTCATATAAACGTGTGTAATCACACTTTACAGAAAAACAAGATTTGCATCATGCGAACAAGGCCCTTGGTGGGTTTAATGAATAACTAGGCAAGAAAATGGCTCTTAAGAGACTTATTGTCTTAATCTGGTTGCTGGAGCCTGCATAGTGGCACAGTGTTAGTCTAGCCAGGTAATCTGCCACCGTGTAACGCCAACAGCTACGCGGATGCGGGTTTTAATTTCAGCCAAACACCAGGTGATTTCACTGAGTGCCTGCACCAGTGTGATAATGAGAACATGCATGGTTGTTGCAGGTTTTCAGGCCACAGGTTTGGTAGAGGTCACTCGCCGTTGGCCGGTACAGAGTGCCTCTGCTTGCAGCTGCTTGGCTCGCCCAGATTCAGACTGTTTGTCGGAGTGGCCAAGGTCGGCTGGAGAGGCCAGGCTGTCAACTTTATATGATGCCATCTGTCTTGAGCGTTTGCCAGGGCAAAAGAGATCTGTGTATGGAAAGCCAGAGTTTAATGACACATGAAACAGCAGATCTGATACATCTGCGTGCATAATCCTGGATAGGTGTTACCTGTGTGTGCATAACCTAGTTTTTCTACTCGTGGCCCCTGTGTGTTATACTGACCCATTCATCCCATTATGTGCATATTGAAGCTTGTAGGTTCACACAGTGATGGCCAGTTCCCACATGGTCCTGTCTGTCATCCCAGCAGGTCATACTTTTGTCCATATCTGATCATAGTCCTGCCTGTGTGTGTAAGCTAAATTCCCCTGTAACCCATTGTCCTCAAATGACCTTGGGCCAGCAGAGTTTGTAAGAATATGTGTGTGTGTGTGTGTGTGTGTGTGTGTGTGTGTGTGTGTGTGTGTGTGTGTGTGTGTGTGTGTGTGTGTGTGTGTGATGTCTATAGCTGACAATGTAATCAGTTAGCTCAGATCTTTTCATGCCAAGTACTCTGTAATCCCTCTGTGTTACATTAGGCCAGTGATTTTAAATTGTATGCCCTGGAGGTCTCAACGTGTAGTGAGAGTGCCATTAAAAGATTGTGATTCCTTCATAGGATTAAAAATCAAATTGCATACCTGTCTGTGCTGTGTGTCGGGAGATGGTAATGAACGGTGCTAAACGTACCTAAACACCCATTACTGCACATCTGGAAGTGCAAACTGCACATACGCTAAAGTGGGTGTGAGAGGGAGCAACGCAGTGTGACGATTTCCAGTCGCATACATGCAGTCGCACATTTGTGGTAAAATGCTTTGTAACGTGAACAGGGTGTTTCTGGTGTTATGTACCGCCTTGTGAAGCTGCTACGACGAGTCGATGAACCGATTTGTCAATTGAAAGAAGATTTGTTGTTCAGTATTATTTCAGTAATTTAAAACATTTGCTGGTTCCAGCTTGAATGTGGAGATTTTATCCCTTTCTTTGTTGTTTTTGACAGTAAAATTAAGAATCTTTTGGTTTTGGACTGTTGGTTGGACTAAAGAAGCAATTTGAAGACGTCTGCTTTGAGCTTTGAGAAATGTTTTATCTGAGTATTTTATTTTTGGGACATTTTATAGATTAAATGAGGCCCCTAGACTGGCCTCTGTAGGTGTTTTAAATGTTTATCTGGTCCAACACACCTGATTGAAATGAACAGTTCATTATTCAGCGTCAGCAGAGCTTAATGACGATCATCTGTTTTGGTATAGGGATACATTTAAAACATGCAGGATTGAAGAACACTTGACTAAAGTAGTAGTCGATGAATAATAAACTTAATCGGCAGATAAATCGATAATGAAAGTAATTGTTTGATTCCGGTTTCTGTGGAAAAAGAGAAATACTTACCCGACAAGACAATATATTTAATGTTTCACCTCAACTTCATCGATTTTTGTAATTATATGTGCTTATTCTGAATTTGATGCTAGCAACATGTTTAAAACAAGTTTGGACAGGGGCGAAAGAAAAGACTGGGAAAGTTGTGTAATGCTGTAAAAATAGCTGTTTGGAACATTCCACAGATGAACAGGTTCATTGATAACAGGTGATAGTGTCACGGCTCAGTCGTTCACAGGCAACGGTGGGGTGAGGTTCTAAAGTTTGTAAAACAGATGATTGTATGAAGGATACTGCTACATGGGCTCGGGAACACTTCCTCAAAGAAAGGTAGATAGATAGATAGATAGATAGATAGATATACTTTATTGATCCCAAGCTGGGAAATTACAGTTTGTTTGTTTTTTTAGATAAGTTGCCGGTTAACACAGTTTGTTTGCAGATGCTTCCATTCTGTTTTTATTTCCGTTTTTACACATCGTCACAACTTTTTTGTAAGCAGAGTTGTAGCTTAATCTAAGAGCAGTTCGATCGTTGAGATTCAGAACCGATTTCATGTTGTTTACTCTACCAGTTTGGCTCGCCACACTCTGAACACTTCAGATCATACTGATGAAATGCTGTTTATGAGACAGTCTCAAGGAGAAATGTTAATATTGCCTTGATAGGTACCGGACACCATTAATCAAAGCCATGAGTGTTGAAGTTTTGAGCGTGAGATTTAAACATATATGTGTAATTGTGGCTGCGTGTGTATATCCAACGAGGCCTGTGTTTGCCTCTGCTGTACCTCCCTGTGATATTTTATCACGGCTCACATTTTAAGAGTGTTTATGAAAGTTTCAGCCCTTCGAGACTTATTTAAGTATTTATCTTGTATCTCAGAACACACTGTCTCCTTTCGCCTCTCAGAGAATATTAAATGGCTGGCTGTGCTTGTGTGTGTGTGTGACTGTCTTATTCACCGAGTCTGACGGGCTCTAACAGTGATTCAGTCGTTTTTTATTGAGAAAGCAGCTGATTACAGTTTGTATTGTCGATGCTCTGTTACTCTGCAGGTGGCCATTAAGATCATCGACAAGACCCAACTGGATGCTGTCAACCTGGAGAAAATCTATAGGGAGGTTCAGATCATGAAGATGCTGGACCACCCCCACATCATCAAGCTCTACCAGGTGAGTCACAGTGCCACTACGTGAAGCAGTTCAACATGTTTTGAATGCCTAGTGTGCAAAACATAGAATAATTTCTGTCTTTGACCTTACTCTTTCTCTGACCCTATCACAACTCCAGGCAGTCTGTCAGTGTCATTGAATTACTCTCACTTAAATTAAGTAAAAAACTGAGCCAGAGTTAAGACAGATGTAATCGTTCCTCACCTGTTGTTGGTTAATTTTTTAACTAGTGTGTTTTACGGGGCGGTGTCAGCTTCCACAACTGGTTTCACAAAGACATTTTAGATGACATGTTTAGTGTTAGGCCAGTTTTAATTTGAATCGGTGGCACCAAATGACAAAAAAAAAGAAGAAAACCTGCTTTATAATTTGTGGTTTCTTACAGTGTTGTGGAGTGAGCCATGAGAAGGGAGAAAGAGTGCAATAACCTGTTGGAAATATATCAAAGAAACTATTTTGAGTCTATCTTTGATGCTCTTGTGTACTACGGGATTAAATATTTACTGACAGTTATTTATTTTTTCAAGATCAAGGTTTGTTTGAGTTTTTCTTTTTATTCTTGTTACACTCATTGGTGAGTTTACCCAGTAAAATGTCCTTGAAACTGTTTAATTCTCTGAGAAGGCAAACATTTCCTGAAGGAGTGAAGTACTGAGCAGTTTGGCAGAGTCGCCTAGTTATTTTTGTAAAAAAAAATTACCACAAATTCATTGATAAGTCTAACTGAAAGTAATCCTTCAGATAATAAAAATCGAGACCAGTTTGTGCAACAGATGAATTCAGATCTAGGTTATAGTCAAAGTCCAACATCTGGTAAGGAGACTTAGAATTAGTCATGGCTCTGCCTGATCTGTGAACAAATCAGTTTGGTGGAGCAGTGTTTGTCTATTGTTGTTCTTCTCTTCTGGTTCTTTAGCTGTCTGGGGTGTTGAAGCGCAGGCAACTCCAATCGAGGTCATTTTCTAATGCATTAGCAAACAACTGCTGCCTAGCATAACCCGCCATTGCTGGGTTGTTTAAGATATGAGAGCGTGGTTAATGACTGACTGACACTCGGCGCTGTGTGTGTGTGTGTTCTGCACTTTATAAAGGTGCTGCTGGTATGAATCAGACTAAATCCTGTTAGTCTTTGAAGGTTATATAAATGTAATGTTTTGTTATTTACTGGAACATGAGATCTGACATGTACTGCTGTGTTAGACTCAGATAGATATGGATGTATTTTATGGCCTCACTTGTGGATGTCCTTGTTAAAAGTAAAATCTTTAGGCCAGAATGAATTCATGGCTTGTTAAAAAACATTATTTATTCTTGCCAGTGCCCTCTGTATTCATTATTAAAATATGGGGACACGTGTCAGTATTTATTTGGACAATGATTTCGCTAAAAAGACCTAAGGCAAAATGTTGACTTACAGTTTGCTGAAAGATATCTACTATGAGTTTTTAAAGATATGATAGAATCTCATGTGCACTGAACTCAAGGTCTGTATTTTCCTACTACAGCACGAGCAGTGTTGATTGAAATTTCTATTCAGTGTCCATGACAAGGAGGTCCGGGCAGATCAACCAGTGCAACCAGTATAAAAATGTTAGTCAGCACTGTAATGGTGGTCTAAAAAAAAAAAGATCATAATACAGTTGATAATGAACTTTGGTCTTATTGTCATTTCTATGAGCATTTTTCATGGAGGACATTTAACATGTCAGAGAATAAACCTCAGTTAGATATATTAATACATTAAGTTGGGACACCTTAATAGAACAATTATTAATGTTATTTGTAACACCTGTGCTTTCAGTACTATGACAAGTTAAAACGTCTGCTGTAAAAAGGCCCGACTCCCTTCGGCTAATCTAAAAATGAACTATGCAACATGTCTTCCTTTGCAAACTGCAAAGATGCCTGTCCAGTTTCATGCTTTGCTCCTGTGCTTCGGGAAATTGAGCCGTTGTCGCTATCAGTAGTGCGATATGTGCTAAAAGCATTTTTATAGAAATAGATCTTATAAATGTCATGTCCCGCATGCCACTTTGGCACCTTTTATGGTAGTTGTATGCATGTCCAGGTGCGGAAGGGAAGTTTGCATAATTTTTTATGAGTTTATTTTCTAAAATGATTTGTTCTGTCAGTTGCACTTTGTTGGTACATTAACAAGGCAAAGAGACAAAATAGCCTCAGCACCAATAAATCAACAGTTTTTGTGATTCACTTGCATTACATAAGCCTTGGGGTCCTGTTAGTTTGTTTAGGGAAAGTAAATGAATGTTCATTATCATTACACAACCATGTGGCTCTGTTCCAGCTTTCTGCTGTGTTATTTTGGTGTGTATCATTATTTCCAGTGGTCCGTCCATCCAATCAGCTCAGGTCAATTAGTGATTTCCTTTCCAGTCCCATAAACTAGGGTCAGCCCTGTGGCCCAAAAGAGAAGGCCAAGCTAATGAAGCCCCACAGCAACCAAACAGTGGACCCCACTGTAGTTTGTCATGTCTTGTGTGGCCTCTTCTCCATTGACCCCTGTCTGCCATTATTTTCTTCACTTTTTTCTCCCCTTTTACTTCTCACCATCCTCCTTTTCCACATTACCTCTTATTATAGACTGCAGACAGACAAGTGTCTTTTTACAAGATTTTAAGCAATTATAATTATCACTGGATATTGTTCTCATCGTACAAAACCACTCTCTGTCTATAGTAAGGCCAATACAAAATGAGTACTTCATTTGAATATCAATCATGTTACAAGAAATGCTTACATAGATTAATGGATCATGACCCTTACTTCGATATCCCCCCATTACAATTCATGCCCACAATTTTAAAACCATTGACATAATTACATTTAAACACATAAATTATTCATTTACAATCTTGTAATAAAACAGTTTGGCCTCTGTTCAGCATACAGTTCACCACAGGGACTGCAGCTGCACTTCCTTGTGGCCTGATATCCTCATCATGTCATCCCACTACTTGTCAAAAACAACAACAAATTGTTACTTTTATGTGTCATGGCTGATTGGATTAACACTGATCAGTCTGCTAGGAGTGAGCATCTTTCTAGAATTGAACCATCAGAACCCTTGACGTGGTAAACACCAAGTACAGTTTGCATGTCTTAATACGGAATTTAGACTATGTTTTCTCCACTTGTATGTATCAAATGACATGATTTGGTTTCAGTTATTCACAACTAGTAGCCTGCCAGGAATACTGTATATCATGTCATTAACATATCTCTACTATATTAAAGTGGTTTACTGATTATTTGCAGTGCATCAATGCTGTTACTGTTAAGTGGTTGTAGAAATATGATATAAATGGTCTTTGATATTGGTAGTGTTGAAGATCAACTAGCAAATTGACTGCACAAAACTAGTATGTATTGCTTACGGCAGAAAAAATCCTCAGAGTCGGAGAAGAAAGCGCAGGTTTTGTTTTAAGAGCAGCAGGCATGGAGATGACCACTGCCCATGGCATCTTACCATCGAACCTAACCAGCCAGGCCGCCCCAGGAAGGAGAGGAAGAGAGTCGGGATAAGAGTTATGCTGATTTAATCTTGGATTCAAGGCTGATCCTGGTTCATGTACGGTCGCTTGGAAATGACATGGACAAATGGGACTCAAACGGGAAGACTGTTGTGCCCACATCTTTACAGAGACCTGTTTCCACCACAACAAATTATTTCCTGGCTGTGTGTGTTTTGTTTATATGTTTATAGCCTAAATAAGTGTATAAATGTTCTGCTCATGTAGCACGACAGAGTTGCATCCTTTCATTTCTTTATGAAACCTGTCGGGTCATGGCAAATAAATCACATTAAACGTTGATTTTCCTGTTATATAATGTGTGTCGTCACTTAGAACCACATGAGTTAAGTAAAAGTAAGTAAAGTAACTCTTTCGTTGATCCAAATTAGTGTCAGAAAATGTCACACACCTAGCACTACTTGCAAGACTTTTGTTACAGGTAAAAATGTCATCCCCAAACATCTCCCCAGACTGATTAAGACAGCTAACAGATCCATGATGGATATCTTATGAAATTGGTTAGCATGTTAGCATGTAGCTACAACAACAGCAAACCATAGAAACCTAATCCACCATAAATTCAAAACAGACCTCACTCATGGTGGATATGTCAACTTGTCAAACACAGGTGTAACTAATATTATTATTGACAGCATTCCATTCAGGTGTGCCAGTGCCAAGGCCCTGCTATTATACATGCTGGTTTACTGGCACACCTGAATGACGCAGGGCCATCTTTAATACTGTTAGTTACACCTGTGCTTTTCCTGCTGTGACAAGTCAAAATGTCCGCTGCGAGAAGGGTTTATTTCCCAGATTAGATGCCATATGCTGGCTCACAAAACCTCTTGTTTTGCTTGAACGATAATGAGTACCTATTGACGGGCTCAATTTGATCAGTCAGTCGTATTCCAGCTCCACCATAAAGAGAGGATACAACGTTGTTTGTTACACAACTACCAGAGCTAGTTAAAAAAAAAAAAGAAATGGCTTTCATTTTCTAAATCCATGAATTGGTCAGTGTAACAGATGGAAAATTGATCATAAACAATGAGCGTGGGATTTCTAGTGTGAATGTCTGGCTCGCTGTGTCTGATTCATCCTCCCCTCTCCATCTGATTCTACCCTCCGCATTTAATTCTATTCATCTCCCGAGTGTTTCTGCTTCTAAATCGGTCCTCTTCCCTCCTACACAACATGGCTCGGTGCGAGGGCCGAGAGGTTTTAAGCACCATTCAGATATACTCAGCAACACCAACCGTCCACCTCCGTTCTCTTACATGGATGCCATTTTTAGAGCCTGGGCCATTCATGCATTTTGTTTTGCTCTTGACTCTGTGGATGCTAGACACTGTTGTTGAACCTCAGAGAAAAGCCATGTGGACAGTTGTGTAATGTTTGGTTATTTTGCTTTCCCTTATTCTCTCTCTCTCTTCTTGCTTAATTTTTGATTATCTGATGAGTATTGCTTTTAAAACGTGGTCTTCAGCGTGTACTCACTCTCCCACTCTTCTCTCCCCTCCCTCGCCCTCCCCCGCTCCTCCGTCTTCTCCCTCTCTCAGGTGATGGAGACGAAGAACATGCTTTACTTAGTCACGGAGTATGCCAAGAATGGGGAGATTTTCGGTGAGTTATCTTTTCAAGTTCAAGGCCAATCTGACTTCAGACATTATCTCACCATGTCATTCCTCCAAGTATCAGTTGCGCACAAAAAAATCTGCCCTGTTGTGTCAGTAATGTTTTCGACAAACAAGGAAGTATCAAAGTCTTGTTGAGCTTGCGCTGCTCTCGCAGTTATCCAGGCCTCAATCTCAAAGGTCACATGATTGATGGCTATCTGAGAACAATGTCCTGATATGGCCCTTGTCATGTGATGCTGGTAATTGCTGTACTAAAGGTTTTTTGACGTATAAAATGACATCACTGAGAGGCAGCCTCAAAGAGAGAACGATTGATTTATTAGTATTGCAGAATCACTGCTCACCGGTTTACTGCTCAGAGGTTGTGCAAGATACCAAGATTACTTTCTACGTAACTGTTACAACGTCATTTAGATTAAATTCTTTGTACCGTCTTGTAAACCTTGATTGTGCTTTTAACTTAAACGACCATCTTTTCAGCCACCAGCTTCGTGTACTTTTCTAACGGCATTATAACTGATCACACAATTCCAACACGTGGCTAGAGAGGTCAAGAAACTGAATTATCAAAATAAAATATGCACAAAAAAAGTGAAGCGAAGTGAAGGAAACACAAGATGCAGTGAACAGAGCAAGGTGTCACCAATCAACTGATCTATAATCATGTGAAAAGGAAGAAGCAGAAACCTTCAGGATTAATTAAACACCATGATTTAAATGCAATAACCATTTTTCTGTGCAGTGCAATATGATGGTAATTGGTAAACTAAGATTGAGCTAGACTAATATTTTTCATTGATGATGTTTTCATGAATGATTAATCTGTCTATTTTCTCAGTTAATCAATTAATTTTCTGGGCTTTAAAATGTTTGAAGATATGGAAAGATGCCAAGAAAGCCATTTACCATCAGAGGACTGGGAAAAAAGTGGCAAATGTTGACATTTGAGTAAGGGAATGACAACATCAACATATTCACTTTAGTATCATAGAGGACGAAGAAAGCCAGTGAGGTCCTATATGTGTATAGCTGCAACCAGAGACTTTTCTTTGCCATCTTTGCTTAAAGAAAAATTTGAGTGAGGAATCTGTTATTTATCTTATTTTAAAATCTATTTTCAATGTTTTAATTATCTACATTTCTCTTCCTCGTTTAGAAGAGAAAAACATCATGAAACAAGATAAAAGCATACAAGCTTTAAACACTACTCTTGATGAGAAGAAGAAATGTAACAATCACATAAAACTGTATTCTGACATTTACAATACTAGCAGTAAACAAGCAGAAGTCTCAAAAGGACCTAATTAGATGTCAAAAACAAAGCCTCTGTGATTCACTATGGCCTGAAGGTCTTTCATAATGATCTTTTAAATGACTAAAGCAACCAGATGTTACATTTTTGTCTACTTTTGCAACAAATGGCGGAAGCAGATCAGAAGAGAGAAAAGACAGCTTGTCTTAGTCATTATGGATGTTTGAGATGATAACTTCCAGTCAGTCATTTACCAGGTATTTCAAAGGCAAATGTCACCAATAAGGAAGTGCTCTCAGATTTGCCATATAAACGAGTTTCCAAATGGACCGTCTGAACTTACAAGGTACTTACAAGTGTTTTACTCACACTGCTTTAAAGTGACGCAAATAAAGACGCAGGACAGACAAGTCAGAACATAACAAGAATAGTACATAAAGATAAGAAGTTATCTTCGTCTGCCACAGCACCACATGCCCCCTATCACCACTGCACACGTGGCAGGCACTGGAACAGCCGTTTCATATTTCATGTTGATTACATTATATCAATCTGTCGAGCTAAATTCATTTATTTTCAGTGTTCTTAAACACTTTCCTTCGTAAACTTCTTTTTTGTTCATTACAAAGTTAAAAGAGACGTGTGTTATGGCTGGAGGACAAAGTGTGCTTGTGTTGAACTGGGGACATTTATTATTTTAATTTGGAATAAATGAAGATGGCATGCAACACACACACACACACACACACACACATTCAGGGCTCTATTTTAACGATCTGAAATGCAAGTGTCAAGCGCAAAGAGCAAGTAGCTTTGTGGGCGGAGCTCAGGCGCTGTTGCTATTATGCCGGCGGGATAAATGACTCTTGCGCCCGGCGCAAATCTAAAATGGGCTGGTCTGAAGTAGCTACATTAGTCATAGGTGTGGTTTGGGTGTAACGTGCAATAAACCAATCAGAGCGTCATCTCACATTCCCTTTAAAAGCAGGCGCGCTTGTTTCATGGCGGATTGCTATTATAACGGCGCATTTGCCAGGCGCACGCCAGGAGCGGTTCACAGCCGAGGAGACCGACGTTCTCGTCAGGGCCGTAAAAGACCGAGAAGTGGCATTGCATGGGGATGAGAGAAACCCACCCAATTTAGCTTTGGTTAAACAGGCGTGGGAGGAAATTGCCACAATTGTTTCTACGGCTGGCATCCCCAGGACATCGCACCAGTGCCGCAAGCGCTACAACGA
>OMLP01013609.1:2864-13643 GCA_900302685.1 Spondyliosoma cantharus
GACAATGCACCACCAGTTTAGACCTATTGATCCACACGCTCCCAGTCTGTGTCCGTCCCAGCTGGTCCTGCAGGAAAATAGAAAAACTGCGTGGGGGTCTGGGTTGGCGGTCGCTCTCACACACACACCGACAACTTTGGGGCAGCCTGCAGATTTACATACAGAGGACCTGAAGAGTGTGTGTGGATGTACTGTGGGCGACTTCTGCTTTATTGAGCTGTTGCGTGAAACACAACAGCTTGCTTCCACCTCAGCCTCAACTCCAGCCCGGTTCAATATCAGACAGTCGATCGCACCTAAAAAGCAATATGTGGGTGATAGATGATGATTCGTGCTCAATCGAGTTGTTGCTTTTGGCGTAACAGTTCATCCGAGCAGAGTTTTTTTCTTAATCAAGATGAAAAAGAGCCTTTTCGCTCCTATAAAGATGGTGATGAATAGTGACCTTCTCTCTCTAAGCCTGTTACTGCAGACGGATTAAACATTTTATTCTGTTTTTCACTGGAGAGTGAAGGATCTTTGGCTCAATATTAAAACAATTTATCAATGTGAGAAATCCTGATTGACAGTTTAAAATTGTCTTAAGATAGTTTACAGATTTGCCCTTTATGATTTGAGGTAAGAAATAAAAGAAATCACATTGGGAAAAACTCCACATATCCGTGTGATATTGAGAAAAATGCCCAATGAGGAATGGCACCTTGCGGCTCCATTGCCGAGCACTCACAGTTTGTCTCCTGTCAGATTAATGGACGGGTGTAAACAAAAGAATATGACAACAAGATCCTCTAATCTCTTTCCTTCAGACAATTTCTGTCTGCTGGGACTGAGCCGCCGAAGGCTACGTACAATGGAGCTCAACCTTTTCACATGCACCAGATAGGAATGGCTTCTTGTCACATTTCTCTCATAAATGCCACCACTGTATGTGTGTGTGAGTCATGTCTGTGTCGGCCTGTTTGTCAGTGGGTGGGACAGGGTTTGGTAATGAACAATAAATGAGTATACGGCCATGCTAGTCGCTCTGTGGGATTAATGTAGTAGTGCTTTGAGCTAAATGCTAGGAGGCTCAAAGTGACAATACCAATGGGCCAATGTTAGCATGATAGCGTTTGCTAATTGGCTGTCGCTGATGGAGATGTCATTAGTTGTGCAGGTGTTTGCTCATAAACCAAAGTACTTGACAAATTTAACCCGATGACGGTGCTTGATGGAAGTCACTGAATTCATCCTCTGGGGAACATGAAAGTCTGAATCAACTTTCATGGTAATCTATCCAATAGTTGTCAAAACATTGAACTTAAATTAAATGTATAAATCTCATTATGGTGCTGGAGGTAAACTCAGGGGATTCTCATAATCAGTGGGCTTCACCCTCTGGAGACCATGAATACCTGAACAAAGTTTAACGGCAATACATTCAATAGTTGTTGAGGCATTTCACTCAAAACACAAAAACAAATGTCAACCTCAAGACTCGCTGGTGGTGCTAGAAAAGAAAAAGTCAGGAGATCCCTAAAGTCTTGAGGATTTATCCTCTGGGGACCATGACTACAGTTACAAAATTTCATGGCAATTCATCCAGTAGTTGTCGAGGCGTTTCACTTACAAAACCAAAATGTCCACATCATGACTTGCTAATGGTGCTAGAGAGATCCCTAAAGCCCTTGGGGTGTATCCTCTGGGGATAATGAATGTTAAATCCAACTCCATGGCAATCTGTCCAATGGTTGTAAAATTATTTAACTTCAATCAAAAATGTTAATCCCATTATGGAGCGAGAGATTAAGGCAGGTGATCACCAAGTTAGTATGATTCACCCTCTGGGGACTACGAATGTAGTTAAAATGGTGTGGCAATCCATTGAAAAATAGTTGTTGAGGCAACTCACAAAGAATTAAAAGACACAAAGTCAACGTCATGACCTGCTATTGATGCTAGATAATAAAATCAGTGGATCCCTATAGTCTGAGGCCATAAATGTCAGTACAAGATTTAATGTCGTTCAGTAGTTGTTGAAGTACTCCATTCTGGACCAATGTGGACCGACTAAAATAGCCATTGCAATAGCCTTAACGCTAGCATGGCTACCAAACACACACAGTGTATCTAGACCAGCTGCATATTAAGAACACAACCTTGGGAGAACTGCGGAAATCACTCGCAGCACATCTGCAATCAATGGATTAGCTCACTTCGCCTACTTGCACAACATGTCTGGGTAGAGTTAGGCGTTGTGGGACATATACAGTACAGGACAGGGTGGACTGCAAATTGCTAAAGACTGATTTTTTTGCCAGCTCAGCCCACCCATAGGGAGTGTTTAGGACCAGCGCTCTGCTTAAGTGGGATTCCGTACTTATTACTGTATCTGGGTCAGGCAAAATACCAATACAGGCTGGCCCCAGCTGTAGAATTAAGGTTAAATAGATGCATGGATGTTGTTTTCTTTGTACTGGTCAGGCTATTATATTGAGTCAGCAGTGAAATGTCTCAAAGTGTAAAGATATGTAAAAGAACAGCTGCATGTTGGATATGTTGCCTCCAACTGCTGTTGCAGGAAAGTACACAACATGTAGTGTTCAATCTGTGTGCTTCCTCTCCTCCCCACCCAGTCTCATTTTACCTTGTGTCCTACCTTTCCCAAAAAGCCCTTCAACAAGCCTCACAGAACTCGGCTGCACATCACCGTTCCACGTGGGAGAAAGTGTATGAAGAGGGACAACAATGAGAGCAAGGAAACTGGTTTTTCCTCTCGTCTTTCCAGAAGAGCACAAAAAAAAGCTGGGTTCTTCACTCAAATGCCAGACATATTACACTCTGGTTTATGAGGCTGGGCTATGGGTGGAGAAAGTGTTAGATGATCTACATCTTGCACAACAGACTACTCCCTTGTGTGTCTGGTGAATAAAGGAGCAAAAACCGACTCCTGAAAGAAGCCTTGCTGGAGGACTGAAACCTGATTGTGGCTGTTGTGTTGAAAAGTGCCACTGCAACAAAAAGCTGAAAGGGAAACTTTTTCCAACATTCCTGGAGAATATGTCTTTTTTTCACTTTCTCTTCTGAGTTGGATGAGAAAATGGAGACCACTCTCATGTCTGTACACTCAGCGTAATGCAATGGCCAGTAGCCTGTTAGCTTAGCTTAGCACAAAGACAGGAAAAGTAACAGGCAGTATGACAGACTACATGGACGAGGACACGCTCCCTCTGTAGATATGAAGGATCATTCTAAGGTGACAAAAACACAACTATTCTTAATTTCAGGTGATTAAGCACACATAAAAACATTTTTTTTATTATTTTCTTCCATTTCTGCCAATAGATCTTCCTAAATCCGACACACTGGACCTTTAAAGATACTAAACACTTAACGTTTTATGAGGGCTGTAGCGATATTTGGATATTTCAGCTTCAGTATGTCACGTCACTGAGGAATAACTGTCACAAATGGGACTCAAATCTAATGTTAATGCATGCATCTTGCAAACTAAATAGGCTCCACTATGCAGCCATAAGGAGCACAGTTGTGCGTCTTTCATCTCTGACATTCATTTCCCACCTGACAGCCCTGTTTTCCTGCCCCTGACAACCTAATACATCTGAGGCCCTATATATGCGATGAAGTCATCGCATGATATATAGGCTGGCTGTGTGAGCAAAAGCAGTTTGCATGCTCTGCAGCCCCGGGGAGTTTACCACGGCATGTACGACATTGTCTGCTCGTGGTGATACTGTAGCTTTTCAAGCAGACGAGGCGATGAGCTCTGACTCACAGAAAGCTTTTTGTTCCATTCAGCTGCTACAAAACCTGCTTTTCACTGAGACGTCAAGGCAGTCAAGGACTCAAGTCCAACTTGTTTTTCTGAAAGGGGAGACTGTTGTCATACTAAAGGAGTGAATGTTAACACTCTGTAAACTATTTTAACCAATTTAGTATGAAATCTACAATATTTTCAAGTAAACTCAGGCAGCACAGTATTTTTTTTTTTTCTTTCTTTCATAAGCTGCTGTACGTAACTTTAACTTGTGATACGCCGTGCCCCGTTTCTCAAGCCAACATTACGTTAGCAGGTTCAACTGACCTTGTTATTGCCATCCAGCTAATGTGGTGCTTTGGACGCAGTTAAATTGTTTGATTCATTCACCATGGATTATTAAAACTGAGGGAGTAATTTAAATCTATTTTTAAAACGTAACGACCAAAATTCTCTAATAAAGCACTTGATAGAACAACTTAGGCTATACCTTTGACACATTATCGAGTTTAAAAAGGTGCTATACAGAGGAATTCTAGTTAAAAACATTCAAAAATTCAACTTAAATTATAAGAAATAACAGTTTTGACATTATGTCAAAGAGGTCTTTGCATTGTGTTGTAGATATCTACTATAGTTAGCATGCTAACCAGCTAGCTCTGGACCTGAAGATCTCTTTGAACCAAGCAGTCCAAAAATCTCCGCTGCTTGTGGCGTCAACAACAACACTCCCCTAGTGGTTTTGGCTAGCTGCAGGGCTAACTGAGCTAACAGGCTAACAAGAACAACAGTCATGGGTGTATACATAGAATACAGTTAGTTTCTCTGGTGGTATGCTGCCCCTATTTATTGGCAGTTTGAATCCAACGGGTGGCCAATTTGTTCTGTATTGCAGCTTTAATGACAAATCCCCAGTCTGATAATATTCAAGTGTGTTGAATACACTTCTTTTGCTCATAGTATAATGTACTATTGTGCCGCAACTTATACTAACAGTGAAAATGAAACAAACACCCTCAGATTGAGGGTACATGTACATTTACATGTTCTCATCTGAAATCATATCATCATTTTTTCAATTAGTGTATTTGCATGTGAAAACGACTTCATCTGGGCTTCAAGATGAAAAGATTTGATCCTCCAAACTGGGAATAAACTGAGTGTGTGCAGGTTTGGGCTCGAAGACTTGTTTCTATGACAACATCTCCATATAACTTTAAACCAGGCCGGGAGGACTGAGAAGAAACAGGCTTGTGTCAAATCATCAAAAATCAAATAAAGTTAATTCAGTTATCTGTGTTCGGAGCACAAGGGCCCAGCAGAGGATTTACAGTATTGTTGACATGACTAGCGTTCGTTCCACACCCCAAATTTTCCCCCCCCGTTCGGACATCAATAAACCTCCCGGTCACGAGCTCACGTCTCATCTCCATTTAGATGGGTCTTTAAAAATAATACACCGCCCTACACAGTCTGGCAACAGCAAACTTTGCATAATCCACCAAAGCACATATAAACCCGGAGGAAAATACTGGCTGTATTTATCGTTTCTAAGAGATTTGACTTCGGGCATGTCTGTGTACCGCACATGTAAAAAGCTTTTTTGTCAGAGAGGGCAAACAAAGGCTTGCCATCACATTTCAACTGCGAGGCTTTGTCTGCGCGTTACATGTCAGGAAACTAACTGGCCTTATATCAGCCACACCTGTGCAATCATGACAACGCATCACAGGTGTGTCCTTTGTCCAAATCAGTGCAATTAAAGGATGAAGGCAAACAGAAGGACAGTCAGTATACATATTAGAATCAGTATAACCAAGCCTAATGTTTGTGCAACTTATTCAATTTCCTGTTTGAAATGAGGAAGTTGATTTTTCTCCCCTCTTGTACTTTCGAGTCAACTCAGCTGCGAGGTTATATATCCATTTCATCGCCGAGATGGTGTAGTGGCTTTCTTGGAAACATTTTGCATTTATTCATGAGGTACTTTATGTCCAATCTTTCTCTCAGACACCTGTGCAGTATCGCTATGATTGAAAAGCTCTTTACATAAACGCACAGATGCTCCTGGCATTAAGTTGTTTACACCACAGGTGCTGTGGTCCACATTTTTTACCTGCCTCAGCCTGCATCTGCAAGAGCTTACTGAATAACCTCACAGGGGATTTACATCTCCAGTTGATGTAAGAAATACCATTTCAACATATAGGTTTCCGTATTAAGTAGAAAATAATGAGTATGTTCTAGATAGCAGCCTGAACTTGACCAAGAGTAATTGGTGTTACCTCAAGTTGGGAGGAAAGTGTGACACCTGGTGAGAACCCAATTACGCTTATGTTCAGATAAAAATGGTAAGTACCAAATGTCAGATTGCTATCAGCCTTATATAAGTAGGGTCTAAAAAACTCATTTGCATGTAAGTGAGATTGTAAAGAAGTGTAAATGTATCCTGAGAGAACACAGTTTTCACAAATCAGGCTCCCTGTAGTGTTTATTCATCAACAATCTGCTTTAAATTAAGGACAGGTGTGCTTCCTGTGAGTGGATCGAGTGTTGTGGTGGAGTGATACGCTTGCAAAACTACTTGCTCTTTTTCCATTTTACACCATTTTTTTTCTCTCTCTCAATGAACAGAAAACACACTTTCTTCAATTCCATTTGCATTTATTCTAAAGGGAAAATATATAATTCAATAAATATTGCGGCAACAACATCGGCAAAGACATTTGAAGGTGACATCAACATTCAAGAAAAAACATGATAATGTACATGGGGGAGAGACAACAGATTAGAAGAATGAAGGTAAGAGTTGGGGCCACTGAGCCGACGAATGTGACAGCGCTGGCATTTTGAGCAAGCTAATTGGGAAGTTGGAAAGTTACATTGAAAGTGCATCAATACTTTTTGATACTTGAACAGCTCATTAATTGCACTGTTGTTAGAAAGAAAAAACAACTTTTAAAAATACTTTGGAAAAGTCTCTTTTCAAATTGCCACCCAGTTTTTGTTATATCATGACATATTTTAAATGAGCCCCACAGACCTAAGGGTTATAAAACCCAAACACTAAAATTACCAATCCATGGAGGGGAAATAATATTATCCAATTTTAAGAAAAAGGCCTGGTCACACCATAAAGTGGTAAAGTTCTGCAAAATATGCTGTTTTAGAAGGTGAGGGCGAGTTGGGAAACAGCTGTAGCTGGTGAGCCAACCGCGAATGCTATCAAGCCAGGTCAGACACAATAGCTCCTTTACCTTTTATTCTGTATTGTTTACCCCAAATAGTTGATTTCCTGTCCATCAACTAATCAATGAATTGTCGGAGCTCTACTGACGGGGGAAAAAGCTATCCAAGCTTGAGTGTTTGCTAATTAGCACACTCATTAGCTTGGTTGCTAACAGGACACTAAGTTCACACGGTTTATCTAAAAGATGTGTTTATACCATCAACTTCTGTCTGCAAACAGTTTTGGAGTTTATACTAAATACTTTGTACAAAATGAATGGTGCAACACAGCTAATTAACTTTATTAGATTCCACGATTATGGACTTTCTAATTATCCATTCCCTCCAAAGTCAGCACTGTCGAGACTGTTAACTGATGGTCAATGGCACAAATTCACAGGAAATGATTTTATTGCAAATGTATGCCATTTTTAAATACTGGTGTGACCGGGCACTTGTTAACATTTTGCCAGACAGCCGGGTCTGAACACTTCAGGGAAATGCAAAGCAGAAAGCTCTGATGTTTTCGGAGCCTAATAAACAAGCTTTAATTGTTGTTCTCATTTCCACTCCTTCCCTAAAGTGCAGTGGAAAAATGATTCATAGCTCAGAACTGGCTGTCAGCCTTGTTTGGACATTTTACACAGTTGCTCAGAATTTGTCATATGTTGGTCAATTAAAGCTTTTGGGCCCATTAAAAGTCCATTAAGGGTTTCAAAATGCGTTGTGTGAATTATTTCTGATTTCTGAAAAAAGGCCAAATCGCATTTCTTTGGCGCACAGATTGAAGGAACTGTTGGCCAAATCCAACAGGGTGAGAACAGCTTTGAGTCATTTTGTTCATGACTCCATGAACCGTCCGTGTGGAGAACAGTTAGCATGATGTGTCTTCAGAGAGTCATCATGTATCTATAGCTGTTGCGGGGAAATAAACGGGCTGTCCGACTGGTACAAGCGTGCAGTTATAAACTCAAACGGCTCGGGCGTGACCGAAGGAGTCGTTCGGCTCCTCTGGGATCATGGTGGAAACTCATTGGGACGAAGCTAAAAATGAAACGATGCAGTTACACACCAACGACTTCACATTATACCGACAACATATCAGAGACAGGGGGGGGGACAAACAGCGTCAGTTTTCCTTCACGAAGGACTAAGAAATTCCTCCTCTAAGCTCCTCTGCACACACACTAACAGTTACAGGAGCGGGGGGGTGAGAGTGAATCAGTTCAACTACCGTGACGAGTTGTTGTATAACCCTCCGAGCAAAATGTCTTTCATCCAGCACAAACAACAGCAGCTCCTCTCTCTCTTTTTTTTTTTCGCAGGCAGCAAACCCCCCACATCACCGGCTTTGGCTCCCATTCAGAAGATCACATGTTCTCACACCCTTCCTTTTACGAATGAGCATCTCCTTAATGACATCACTCCTCCTCCTGCTCATTTCCTGTTGGTGTGGAAAGCCTCGACCGCATCCGCTCCGTCGTCCCAGAGGAAGCGGGTCACTTCCCCGAGCAGGTAGCTCGCTGACAGATAGCTTCCTCGTCTGGTGGGGCGGGGGGCCACGTGGGTTGGGACGCTACTAGGCATTGAGTTTTCATTGGTGCAGAGTATTCCAGTAACATGTACATCAATTGAAGCTTATAAAACCCCTCTCCAGACAAATAAGGGGTCTTTAACATGCAGGAAAGAGCGCTGCCCCGTAGCTTCCTGCTTGCACTGTGCTCTGTCCTCGTTCTCAGTCTAATCCTCCTCAGTCTGATCAGTCACATGACCGAGCAACTTTTGGCTTTGTCCTTCCGGAGGTCCGAGGCCACCGCCGCCAGGTCGGGCCTTCCGGGCATGTGTGAAATCCTCTTGTTCCCGCGGGCGGCCTTGCTGCGCTTGACGTTTTTGTTGTTCTTGTTGATGCAAGCCAGCGTCGCCACGTGGAAAATGTCTCTGACGCTGTTCTCCGACTGCTGGGCCGAGCACTCGATGTAGGGCGCCGAGATCTGCTTCGCCATGCTGGAGCCCTGAGGAGGAAGAGGTCAAATATGGTCACCACCGGACGAAAAAGGCTCAGGTTAGCAAGAGGTCAGCGCATTACTAGGCAATCGCATCAACAATGACGGAAGGATTTTCACTCTTAAGGGTCAGTTAATCATGGCTTAACATAGTGTACAATGAGTGATTATTCATGAATGATTTCAGTGATGAAACTGGTGTACTCGTTTCATTCAAATTTATAGCGTTTAAAAATGTTACAACGCTTGTAAACATACCTGGTCATAGGAGACTGGTGTCTGTCTGTGGTTGGAGAGCTCCACCAGTGTGCTCAGGTCGGTGCGCAAGTCTGACTTACATCCAACCAACAGCATCTTAGTGTTGGGACAGAACTCCTGGATCTCCCCTTTCCACTGTGGAGAAAGACACAAGCTTGTAATCATGCAACATTCAACGTTTCTTCTTGAGTCATTCAACAGTAGTGAGAAAAATGGGAAATGTATGTATAATATGAGGAGAGGATTGATATTCAGCACCATTTTCTGGTCCAACCAAAGCCTAAGGCTTGAGAATGATGATTAAACCCAATACAGGGTTCAAATATTTGTTTAAATATGCATGTTGGCCACAAAATCCCATGAGCTCTACTCCCAGTCACCCGTCCTTTAAGTACAAAGGTTACAGCTGCCACTTCCTGAAGCCCCTCACGCTTTGAACCCTGAAAAGGAACTACAAATAATCCCCATGTTTCCTCCCTGACAACAATAAATGCTCTGTGATCAATGGCATTTCTCCAGGGGCTTTAATCTGGGGCTAATGTGCCTCAGGGCTGGCTGGCTGGCTGGTCAGGGGATCAAGTTCATCGACATCCAAAGAGGAAGTTGTTCTGTACAGTGAGTCTGTCACCTTCTGTCTGCACAAACACCACTTGACTAAAAAGCCTAGACCAACGCTAATTCCTAATCTGGATGCTCATTGCCTGAAACACTACTTTTGGCAAACAACATTAAGCAAACCCACAGTTTGATCACCAGACAGACGCTCACGGTGAAGCATGTGAGCAAACAGCACAGTAAACAGAACAACTTCTCAACAAGTTCCCAATTACTGGCTAATGACAGATTACAGTGTGCAGAACAGATGAATAAAACAAAACAGCTGTTCACTAGCCAACACCAACGTGACCAATTTCTAGATTCAGTCGGTTAAATTTTAAGCTGAATAAATAAGACGTGGGGTAATTGAAGAACCTCGACCCATGACCTCAAAATTCCAAAGATTATTGAGTTGAGTTGATCGCAAATGAGGCTCCACGACAGACAGCATGGCATTGGCTAAAAGAACTCCAGCAATCAAAGTATAGGTTTGAAAACACACCCAGTCCAATTGGTTCTGGGTTGGGTCCTGTTGTTGGATCCAGTTAGTCTTATGAGATCATGCCTATGTGTTCTTGGATTACTTTAAGACTGTCTTTTTTTCTTTTGGGTCTGTTTTGGATTGGGTCCAACATACAGACGTGCCAAAACTCCAAACAACGTTTTCATGGACAGCTAAAATAAACACCATGGAAACAGGAAGTTGCTTACAAAAGTAGAGCACACGCCAGGTGTATTTTAACTGTAAGAGAACAATGGTTTTACATGTTTAGTACCATGACAGTCAGATGACTGAGGCTGCATGCCTTGCTTTGTGTTCCGGACACAGTCTGACCTGTGGGAATCAACCAGCTCCACCACAGTCATAAGTTAACCACCCAGCAGCTCCATGTGAGAAACTTGTGGCTACAACTCAGTCCGTCCGGCCCCTCAGGT
>OMLP01013610.1:0-13192 GCA_900302685.1 Spondyliosoma cantharus
AGAGGATTCACGTGAGAGACACGAGGAAAACAAACAAGCATGCAAATGGGAATTATCGAGGCCAGCAAAATTATCAAGCTCATTTTTATTTATCGTACGATTAATTGATTTATTGATTATCGTGACAGGCCTAATCCTGTTGGATTTTTGTATTCCTATTCGCATAACTTAAAGGTAAAAGTACTGCAAATCAAAATTAGGTCATGTACAGCAGTTTCCATCCAACAGTATCAAGAGCTTATAGTTGATGTCCCCCCTGGCTATATTGGAACTGAACTGCATCCCTACCATCGTATGGGATTGAGACTGAGAGTTGGAGCTAGCCAAAAGCTAATGACTGAAGCTTACTACTGCAGTCAGGACATTGTTTTGACATTATCATGTGGTTTTCATTGGCTGTTCCAAGTCGGATCTGTCAGTGAATCAGCTTCGTGAGGTGAGCTTATAATGTGGTCGTTTGGTTGTCACATTACTCATCACTGTCTGTCAACACTACTACTAAAAGGGCTTTTACAGTCCATGTTTTCAGATTGTTTACTCTGGGAAGATTCAATACTTGAAGGAACTAAAAAGGGGGCAGTGAAATGTTTTGACTCAAATGTGTGCTGAGATTGCAAGTAGCTCAGTTCTCATTAAGTTTCATTTTACAGTGAAAATACCAGTAATGAAACAAAGAGGATTTCGATTTCACTCTACAAATATTCTTTTTGCAGTAAATATGATAGATAGTACAAGGAATATAGCCCCAAAACAGTCTCTACACCCACACCATTTATTTAAAGCTCAAATTTAGCTCTTACAAGCTAAAAGGCCAGACGAGTGAAAGTCTTTGCTTCAAACATAAAAGAGATGATAGTGTTTCCTTGGCAGGAAAGAAACTAAAACGGAGGTGTTCCCTGTTGATATTTACCTACTGAAGGATTACAAGCATTTATATGAATATCAATGGTCTACAATCTCTCTCTAGTCCCAAATACAGGAAAGCCTAGAATACATTTTATGACTTCAGTTCATATTGATCATGTATTTCATGCTTTTTACTGTCTGTTATTGTTATTTACTTGTTTAAAGGCTTTGTGACTGTCCAAAGAGTCCCATAAATCTCTGTATGTGCACACATAAAACAGCAACACACATGGACAATCATTCATATACACCCCACACACACACACACACACACACACACACACAGAGCCAGCCGTCTACCCACTTAGTACATCACAGTGGATACAGTCCATTACACTCAGTCCATCTTGTGTTTCATAAATATGGATGAGCCCTTGATGCAGTGTGAACACTGTAAAGGCCAATCCACAAAGAAAACCATTCCTTTGGCTTTTTTAAGTCCTTCTTTTGTATCATTCTGTGGTATCATTTTTTTCATATCATCAGTAGTTCCCTAATATTTTTGATGTGCCATGTAATAATGCGAGGAGTTCTGAGGAAACTGTTTCGCCACACCAAAATCTAATTTTATAAACAAGGTACGACTGTCACTTGTTGATGGATGTTTCTGCATTCCATGTTAGATGAGTTATTCCATAATGCATGCCAAGGTTTGTTTGTTTTTTCTGGTAATTACTTTAAAAGTGGTTCCTCCTATATTTGACAACACATAAATGTGATTACACCTGGAACAGTGTATTAGTTTGTCTGTCTTTCGTCACATGGTTTGGATGGAAGGCTTATACACAACATGGATGTGTTGCTTTTAGTGTGGATTTGACATTTGTGTTTTATTGTTTCCAATAAGATTATATTCCCCTTCAACCATCTCTGGTTTACTGGGGTAAGACTGTTACCACTGTCACAACTAAATTATCAGGACTTTGTTGTGGTAAGCAAGAGCACCATCTGTACACGGGGCTGATTGCATTCCGGCACCGTGCCGGATCTCCGGCGTACCGGCGTGACTGCGAAAAAAAATAAATAAATTGGGTTTGCCCAGAGATCTAACATACAGTTCTCTGGATCTAACAGAGGCGCAACTTTCACTCAATCACACTAATGATTGTTTACTACTAGCCAATCAGAAATACGGTGGGGGTGGGCCTTGGCCAAACACACTGGCAACACGCAGTATGGAAAACCAATATAGATTCAGAAAATCCTCTGAATCGATTCAGGCAAGCAGCAGTCCCGACCACCCACTGTCGCCTCTCGGTCCCCACCTCCAGCAGCTGGAAGTGCCTTGACCGCGACCTTGCTCAAGGGTCGGAGGGTGATGTGCCGCGGAAACACCGTCGACACTGCGGAGGCGGGTAGCCGATGTCTGACACACCGTTCTTTCAGAGACTGTAAACTCCCAGCACAGCCGGTCTCACCCTGGCCGCTGCACCATGCACCCGCGGATGGTACTCTCCTCCAGGGAGAGAGGGGGGGTTCAGTGTCAACGTTTTACCCCCTTGCGTCTAGCCGGAGGGTGAAGGGACCACACATTTTTTAAAGCACATAAATTCGCTCTAAGTACGCAATTAGTGTTTCCCATTGCCAGTTGATGAACTTTAAGTTCAGTCTCTCATTCAAACTCAAGGCTGATTAACAGTTGTTCGAGTGCTGCTTAAAATAACTTAAAATAATAAATAATCTACTTTAATGCTCATCATAGCATCATGCCGGAATAAGGGCAAAAATTAGTGTGAACCCTGGTGTCGTGTTTTCCATTGCTGCCAATTTGGAGCTATAGCTGATAAATACCCAAGATTATTGCAGCATCATTTGAACTACCCTTTCGAACTGAGGACAAACGCCACATGTTAGTGGGCTTTAATTGTTATTTTTCTCCAATGTGAAAGGGCTGTAAGTCAGAAATTGCCTCAAAGACTTTTGTACTTGTATTCAGAAGTTGTTGTGACAGTGCTGAAATATGTGGTTAATCTGAGTGCTCTGTGGCCTCCTTGGTGGTCCTTGTGTTGTCAGCTCACTTAATTGTTTGGATTGTGAAAGTAACTCTCAGGGGAAATTCTCTAGATTACATACCATGTCACTCACTAAGACTCATTTGTCTGTACATAACTCTGATAGAGAAGTCTGTAGCTTTGTTTTACTTGGCTGTGTCTGAGTTGTACATGCTTTCCTCCAGACTATTGCATTTTTCTTTCTGCATCATATTTTGCAGATCACGTGAACTTTAATGATTTGATTTACACATTGGTATGTAACCAAATTAATGAATTTGAAACGCATGAATCTTCATTGGATAATGGCTGATATAAATGGTCAATTATCTATTCCATGAAACCTCTATCTTTTTAATGGAATTCACCTATTACTGTGAGGATCCATCCTTTATTCAACTGGTGTTGGGTCAGTCAATATTTCTGAACACGTATCTCTCTCATAAAGATCAAAAACGACCCCCAGTGACTCTAATTAGAATCCCGCCATGGAGCTCCTCTGTTTACTATGAGCAAGAGGCTGATGAGTGAGTATTTATTTCAGCTATTAAGCCAAAAGTGGTTCACCTTATACTGGACTTCATAGCCGACTTTGAGCACTTAGTGAAACAGTAGGTATGTCAATCTAGGCTTTTGTTCATGCAAGCCTCAGTCTGGGTTGTCTTTGGAGACCTACAACAGTAAATTGATTAGTAAATTTAAAAAATGTAATTAGTGGCTATTAAGACAATTCATTAACAATTCTTAAAGCAAAAATTTAAAATAATAATAATAATGGTTGCAGCATCTAAAAGGTATGCATTTGCTGCTTAATGTCGTCATCTATGATATTAAAGGAAGAGTCTTTGGATTTGGGACTGTTAGTTGGACAAAATGAGCAATTTTATCTGGGAAATTGTAATGTGCATTTTTTTGACATTGTATAGTTAAACCGATTCATTGATTTCTCAATTTTTGGGGCCTATGTCGATACCAATGTTCAGAAGTAAAATTCCAATTTCAATACAGTTTCAGGAGTCACATTCATGTGTATGTCCCTCTCAGGTCCTATTCTGTCTGTCTCAGTAAAGAAAGAACGTGACTAAGCAGAGTTGACTTTTCACTTTCATTTTAAATAGATTTTTTTTTTTCAGTCCATTGAATCTGCTCTTTACTCCTAAATGGGAGAACACATTTTGTATGCCAGCTGAATAGTTTATTTTACTAAAACAGGAGTTAAATTGGGCATCTAATGATAGTCATACATGCGTAAAAGCTCCTTGAAGCTGGAGTGACATACAGTCACATTGGCAGAATCTCTCTGTGGACAGAAGCTGAAATTTGGTAAAAATTGGAAATTATGTGGAACAAGTCAGCTGTGACTCGGCATGGCTTTGCTCCTGAAATTGAAAGCTGGTTGGCATGTGCCAACACTCATGTACATACACAGTCAAACACACGCGGCTCTGGAAGAATGTGCTGAACCATTGTCACATTGGTAATTTCATTTCACATCACTTTTCTGGTGCTGCATTCTGATTTTTATTTTTTTCCCCAACCAAAGACCATTTGCTGAAAGAGACCTGTTAAGCACCATCAGCACCCATGACTAAATGAAAAGATTAGTCAGTGGCACCAGTAACAGTACTTTGAGGTGGCATTGCTTGAGTAGCTGGGGGAGATGTTTGAAGGTCATCACTTTAAATCCCTGGATGAGCTGAGAAAATCTGAGGAAAGGAGGCAATAAGTGCAGCCTGCACTTCATTTTCTGCTGTCAGGGTGTCCTTCACCAAAGTGCTGAACTGCTGCTAAGAGGCTATGGTTGTACTTGATGTTCTTCCAACTGTGGTTGTTGCAGTATCGCCTGCAATGACCTGGTGAAATGAATTATAGATAGAAAGAACAAGTAAATGGTACATTGATATGGGATTTTGTCATTTTTTAGTGCCATCCGAATGTGTAGTGGAAATTATTACATTCCGATAGTTGACTCAAAGTTAACTCAAAGTATTCCACAATGCGGTGTAAACAGTAGTGGACAACCTGGGCACTAACCAAGCCAATACCATGATGTACCATCATGCATTGAAAAAGGTGTTGTTTTTTTTACCGATGAGCTCACTACATAGACCTCTATATAGGACTCCATAGGTAGTGGGTGATTTTGGACACACCATCAGCAGATTAAAGATTTCTTAACAGTATCAGCATCAACACTGTGCGTGTGTGTGTGTGTGTGCAACACATACCACAGGCTGAGTCCATGAGGCTGAGCAAAGGGCTGCATGTGTTATCTCCTCTTTCTCTCCCACCTTTTTTTGTAATGTTGTGTAACATTACATTCAGTTGCAGATGCTTTCATACAAACTGACATATGTTGGCTTTTCCTAACACAAAACAACACACACACATCGTAAGCAATTTGGGGTTCATTATCTGGCTCAGATTCACTTTAACATGTGGAAGGGAGGAGCCAGGGACTGAACTAACAACCTTGGGTATTGATGGTCAATCTGCACTAGGTAGAGCGGGATGCCATTGACTTTTTATTGTAGATTTATGATTTAAGATGTGTATTTTTTCAGCGCCGTTTTTGGTCCTACAAAAAAAGTGCATACTCCAGTGAAAATAAGAAATCCGTCCATTTGCTTGTTTATTTAAAGTTATGTTATTTTATTGAGTTTTCTTTCAAACACCATCTGATTCTGGAAAAGGGACAAATGGCTTAAACTCAGGTTTGACCAGACATATACAAATTAAGCTTTTTCATTATTGCTGGTGACACCAGGACCATAAAACCATAGATATCATTCATACAGTAGCATATCATTAAGCGCAGTATTAAAAATACAAATACAAAGTGACAGCCACATCCCAAACAGCAGTGCAGTGTGTGGTTCTTGGCCCCTTTTTCTTGGATCCCCCCAAAAAATCTTGAAATCATTTAATATGACACCATAAGAATAAATGATGGTTTATTCTCATTTGAAGATCTTGTGGTGGCACACACAGGCTCACTGTTGCCTTAATAAACAACACACAGCTTTCTCTCGCTGCCCGTCTTCTGTCTCTGCAGTTTCATTCCTATTTCATATCTCCTCAGCTCTTGTCTATCCCACTGCCACGGCTGTCTTATCATTCAAGCCCTCTGCCATAAAGCAGCAGAAAATCCCATATCCCATCTCCTCATGGCTTCAGCTTTCAGCCTCAGTTATTCCCCTATTATGTACCAGGCTCAATGAGCTCAACTCCCTCTCTGTGAACGTGCTCTGGGTAGGAAATGAGCTCTTGTCCTCAGCATACTGACTTCTCTCAGGGGAAAAACATTGCCTCTCTGTGGAGAAGGTGAGTGTGGTTGAACCTAAGTCGAAAATCTCAACGTGAGTTTTATGTCTGGTTTTGATGCTTCACTTCTTTACATCTCAATTCCTCCATCTCTTATTCTTCACTGGTCACTGTTTTATTTTTTTGTTGTCTCTCAATGAATAGCTTGCCCCCTGTGAATGTTCTTTTTAATTGTCGACAAACATTTACATGCATTGTATATAGATGACACAATAGTGTGCATTTAAATTTGTGAAGGTATTTATCTTTTGTTGTCAGCCAATTTGTGTTTTGCATTTAAAAAAAATAAGCTTCCTTATGTTGGCTGTAAAAATAATTCAATGGTTGAAAATCTGATGGGGCTGAAAATGTATGTCTGTGAAACTTTCAGAAAGTTGGTAAAGATGCAGTGTTTGGTTCCTCTGGATTAATATTTTAATTAATTTGAGGGAACCAACTTTTGAATAATTTCCTTTTGTTGGTCCTGTAATCACTTTTGGACACTGCTGTTTCATTAATTAGACTTTTTTATGACTCTTCTTTTAGGCATAGTTGCACAGCTATGCAGCAAGGTAGACACACTACTAATAATATTTAAGACCGGAGTTGCTCATGGAAATTAAACTGTAACTTAGTAGTATTTGATGAAACACAATGCCAAAGTTACTGAAAATAATGACTTCCTACTACATTGTCCCTCATACAGTTACAGAACAAAACTATTAAAGGTAAAAGAACACCATTAAATCCTAACAGGAAGACAACACAGTAATAACCTCGTAAACACAAGAGCAAAGATAATGGAAAGTGAAGCAATTAGACATCAACAATTAGCCTTCCAGTAAATTTGAATGTTCTGTTAGTGCCAAATTACCCTCAGAGAGCTTGTGTGAAGGCTAGCTTACTGATCACCACTAAACTGATCACATAAAAACTTCTCTAACATTTCAAAATACAAAACACCATTACAACTACAGATGTTCGGGTCCAATAAAAGTAGACAAAATATGCCTGTGTCAGTAGTTATAGATCTGACAAAACATTGGACGTAACAGTGTAAACTGTTTTGGCTACATATGAGTTTGTCCTTCGCTTTGGTGCAAAACTAGTCAAACAAATGCACCTTTGCTTTTTATGTATGCTGCTGAAATGTGAGACTAGGTTGACATTTAAGAAAAACTCTTATCTTGGAAGACCACATTGTTGTGGTATCACAGAATCACTAAACATCACCCAGCTATTTCCTTGGTCTATGAATGCCCAGACCCTGTTCATGCTTGAGACAGTTCCTTTTCTCAGTTCTGAGAATTAGTGCCACCTACTGCTTATCTCAATGAAACAACTCTTAAAATTCCTGTAACAACAGTCGAAATATATTTGCATTTTCTTTTGCAGATTTTCAGAGTTTTTGATAATTTTTTCTACATTTGGATGAACACCTTGCCACTGTCTCAGCTGCTCACAAGCTTGCATTAAGACACTGTTTGCATACATTCTCCTGCAGTCACATCTTCCCGCCACTCACACACAAGCACAGACTGACACACGCACCCAGAGATAGCATTATCGACTCCCCTGCCCTTTATCTAAGCAGTCACACAGCCAGACACGGGTCTGCCTTAGTCAGGATCAATTTAGCCAGGTGGAAACGGGTGGTAAAGATGAGGTTGGAGTGGTGGTGTCCTTCTCTAGCTGAGCTGTCGTGGTTGCTAAACGTACAGTGACATCCTCGCTTCTGTTTCTGACAGGTCCCAAATGCTTTATCTCCCTCAGAGTGAGTATTTGTTTGGCATGTCAGTTCACTGAGCTATAACTGATGGGGGATGTGATGAGGGAGGTCTCGGGTGTATAGGATGAATGAAAAAGATGAAAGGAGGGTTTGGGAGTTAAAGAAATAGGCTTTTGATATTCAAGAAACTTTCCTTGGTGTAACAGTGATGTGTAACATTGGCAATCAAAGTAAATATATGTTGTTGTTTCCTTGTTTAAGTGTGCTAACTATTGTTAAAACAGTACCTGAACTCCTACTGAGCACATATATTTGACTTCAATTAAATTCAAATAATAAAAAAAATTAAATATCCTGAAAATTTGCCCTCTCATTTATCTTTGCTGTGTGATTGTTTAAGGGGTTAAATTGAGAAGTAGTAGTCACACTGTTCTCCTCTTGCACAGTGATTGCATTCACCTTATTGCAAAGACCAGGCCGGTTCACTGAATACTAAACTGATTTCTTGAATCATTTCTTCCTTTTTAAAAAGTCACACACAGTGGGACATGTTTTATGCATAACTTTCAGTAGGGTAGCTTTTAGTAAATGCATTTCTACTCTACCACTTGCTCATCAGAAGTTATTCTTATCTTAGCACAAGTCTGGGTCTCACTCGGCAGTCCCTTGGGGCTTGTGTCTTGGTGGTAGTGGCACCAAGCAGCAGGTGTTTTGTGATATCTTGGCTGGCACTAAACCAGACAGTTTTTACTGCTATCAGATCAGGAGCAGATGGTCACAGATTGAGGGCTAACGCTGCATCTCATCTGAACAGCTAACTCTGCTCCAGCAAGTTCAGTCACAGAAAAACAGAAACATCATCATCCCATCATATCTGACTTTGTTTTGAATGAGCCAGAGCTTTGTGTGGTGTTTGTCATCTGTGTGACTCACTCGTTGTTCTCAGATTTCTTGTCTTTAAGAGAGATCCACCAAATTGGCACCACTGGATTTTGAGCTTTTTAAATCAAATTTGGGATTTATTCATGCATCTAGGGGCGAAACCCATGAGTGTGCATGTTTTTTGTGTTGTATGTTCAGCAAGCCAGCAGCCTCAGTTGTCTTCATACAGCTGTGAGATTTCTTTTTTTACATATTCCTGTGGCTTACCCACAAATCAGAATATCTGACAGCACAGATGGTAATACTCACAACAACTGGATAAACAACAGATAAACAAAACCTCCTTAGCTTGGAAAGGATTGGACAAATTCTAACATTTTCAAGCAAATTTGCTATGAGGCTTAATACTGGACAGGACCAGTCAATACTGAATTTCCTCACTAGCTTGTGCCAGTGACTCAGCCGCTTTCAGGAAGAATATAATGATCCCATGAATTGCAGCAGCACAACAGTCTACCATGTCAACTGTGACGCTTTTTGTTTTTATTTCTCACAACAACAATTCAACATAATTTCCTTATTCTTGTGTTTGACGTCAAAATGATAATTAAATAGGACTGAGAGAAACTGGAGAAAAGATCACAGAATCAAAGGTTCATCTAGCCCCCACATGTGAATCTTGCAAGTCAATGAGTTTTCCACAGCACATTCCTGCAAATGTTTTACTATAGGCCTTGTTAAGAAATCAAGGGTTTCTGTCCACTGGAACACGAGAGAGCTTTTAATTTGAAAAGAATACAGGAAGTGTTGGGTTTGTATTAACGGTGTAATGCAATTACTTCAAAAGGATAAACGGTAGAGGCAGATCAAAAAATGAAATATCCAGGTGTGAAGTAATAAAATATGGAGGTGCGAGGATTACTGAACTAACTAAAAATGAATCCCCAACTGATACTGATCATGATAACTGAATGATACCATTTTCAAGTACACTTAAAAAAAGAAAATCATAAATGACAAGTAGATTCAATGTTTTTTTGGTTATAAACATATAGCAATCTGAATTGCTCAGTTTTCAGTTGATTTGATTTCAGTTGAATTGGCAAAGTAATTGATTAAGAAAATAGTAATTAGTTGAAGCCCTAATTGAATCACAAGTATAAATTCCTAAGTATAGGCCAATCTCAATGGAGAGAAGTTTGCTAATTACCACATTAAGATGTGTGTGCATGGAGTACCGGTGCATCAGACACACAAGTAAGAGCTAAAGTTGCTGCGGGAATGGCTCCAAAAATCATTACAATTTATGGATGGACTGAACTGCATTTATATTGCGCCTTTAGCCAGAGCACTTTACATTTTGCACACGCATACTCACACATCAATGGCAGCAAGCTATGTAAGGTGAGGACCTAACTATCAGGAGTAATGTAGGGGTTCGTCAGCTTGCTCAAGGGCAATATGATGTGTGGACAGGAGAAGCCAAGGATCAAACCATGTTAAGTAGCCACGGGCATACAGCAACACAGCTTATGGAGTGAAAAAAAGGACAAAATAAATTATTTACAATATCCATTTATTTATGGTTTTCAGAAATGGTCAGAAAAGCCATAGATGCCCTCTGCTCCTCTGTATGTCACCAATGTCCTTTATGGTAAACAGGTGGCTGTTCCAAATTCAAGGCTTGATATTGTAGTTATTTACTGTATTCACTTTCTTTTGCAAGTGTCAGTACAAGGTGAAATTGCATGCAAATTTTAGACATTAGGAAATGGATTAGTGTTCCAGAGTCAAGACTTGTTCTTGCTGTTAACAATATTTAAGTTTGGTGGTGTTTGCTTTCTTGTCAGGGCTTGGTAATAGAGTTTTATGATTCATTTTTTATGTGGTCAGCTTCTAGTTGGAGTTTTAGTTGGGGTTTGCAAAATCTAAGTCTGACAGTCATTTTTCGAAAGCACCGTTTGAAGCATAGAGGGGCAGAGGGAAGCCAGATTTACATATCTCAGAGGAGAGCGCAAAAGTGAGAAAAAGCCTGAAGAAAAACAGCCTGAAAAAAAAAACTGAGTGGGAAGGAAGAAGGAGATGGAGAGAGAAAAGAGTGGGAAATTTTGAGCCAGAGGGGAAAAGACAAACAACAAAGAACATTTCTGAAAGAGAGAGAGAATAGAGTAGGACAAAACAAAGATGAGAGGGAAGAGTCTTTGTAAACAGAGAGAAATAGTTAAGCATGAGAGAAGAGGAGAGCAGACTTTTGGGCAGCTGAGTTTAACGACAGGGATATTGAGTGAAGCCTCTTCAGTGAGGTATTTGTGACCTCTCCTTTCACCTCTTACAGCTACTTGCTCTAGAAAGAAGCATTTGTGTGCATGTCAGTGTGTACTTTCTGTCAGAGGTTACACATAAACACTACAGCATGTCTAAATATTGCTTAATGCTACTTTTATCAAATTCACTCAGGCAGATGTTATTCTCTAAATTTATTCATACTTCACTGAAACACTTCTTAAGGGAACAGGCTTTCTCATGCAAGTAGAGAGTCCATACACATACACACCCAAAAGCATTCAATTCCGTGTGTAGTCCTTGTATTTAGAGCCACACTGTGTATGTGTACTGAATGGTAAAACATAATTATCGTTCCTCTCAGTCATGCTGTAGATGACCTTTTGACACACCAGAAGGAATGACAATTATCTCAAAGCAAAGACACGGCACATAACTGCAATACAGGCTCACTGCACACCAAAGCCGGCATAAAAGAACTGATATCTAGTTAATCATTTCGATGTCTTTTTATTTTCTATTCTCCATTGCTATTACCGGAACCTGTCTGCATTATACTGCTATGCAAAGGGATTCAGATTTGTAACATATATTGAGTGATTTAGCAGGCCTTTCATGGTTTTTTCTTTATCAAATTAAACAACAGGAATAAACAAGTCTCCCAGGTGATCACTTGTATAGTTCTTCCACTCTAAATTCGAGGGTAGCATGATGTAAGTGCCTCTCAATTATGTTTTCCTCATCTACTCATTGAAGAAAGATTCTTAAGATTCAGCTTCCACAACATTTTAAATAGGGAGGAAAAAACACTTCACCCTTTAACAATATGTGCCCACATTTTTGGTACACTAAGACGGAAGAGAGAGGCATTTCACATCAATCGTCATTTTAAAGTGATTCAAAAGCTTTTCAGTCACTTTTAGTGTGTTAATCGTCCACAAGTTATGTTTGTTTTGAGACCAATCTGTTGGAAAGTACTCTTTACTTTTATATCACACTGAGCAAAATCATATCCAAAAGACGTCAATTCAACATCATGCCGACATTGAAATGACGTTCAGTGGAGAGCCAGAATAAAAGTTTTTGTGACGTCCTTTTTTAGACGTCTTCTCAACATTCATTTCAACATTGATTGATCCTAGGTTCAAAATAAAAGCTTTTATGGCGGCTAAATTTTACTCCATGCAGCAAAAGGTACAGGGTGGATTTGAACCCTGAGCATCAACCTCAGTAGCCTGCATGAGGCATGCACTTTCCCAGGTGAGCTATTCATCAGTTTAGTAAGTACTTTATATAAGTACTATATTTTGGTCATCCAGATGACCAAATCATGATTTGCAATTCAGCTGATAAATAGCTCACATGGTAAAGCATGTGCCTAATGCAGCCATTTGACTTTGTTTTCTTTTTTTTTCTTTTTTCTAACTTACTTATACTTAGGAAACAGAACTGCCGGTCCCTTTCTTCCGGTACATTCAGGACAAATATTGGTAGATATGAGCTTATGGGAATCATGTCTCTGTGTTGAAATTCATCTTTCAACAAATTCATCTCATTATACAGAAAAAAATTATATCTTTGATGGAGAGCAGTCATTCCTTTACCTAAGACATCAGTCTTTGAACATGAAGGAACCATTTAAATTATCGACACTAATGCATTGGTCTCATCAAATATGCATAACAAGCAAGTCAGTGGTAAACAAAAACAAATTTGAGGAGAATATCTAAGCAGACAGCGATGAGAATGTTTCATCAATGTAGACAAATTACAGCCTGCATGTTTTTTATGCATTTCACATTCTGGAGAAATTACATGGAATGTGAAATCTGGTTTGTGTCCAGCTATTACCATTCCTTTAATGCTGTATGTTTCAATTAATATTTGACAGTCAAGTCAGAGAAAGCTGGTGGCAAAGGATTAAGCAGAAATCTAAGGGAAGAGAAAAAATATGTATGACTGCACCTTGTTTTTCAGTAAGCCACTGTGGCTTGCGTCTTAGTGCTGCTTCATCTCTCTGTAATCAAAGATGCTGTAGAGTTGCACTATGGACAAGCGCACTGGATCCATAAGACACTGGCTGTATCATGGAGAAAAA